>NNCF01139229.1:55395-71468 GCA_002313205.1 Laupala kohalensis
ATACATACATACATACATACATACATACATACATACATACATACATACATACATACGAAATCCCTTGACTCCGTTCCTATGCACCAGCATTCAATCATAACCATTTGTTTTGTATCCCATGACGTAGCCGGGAATAACGAACAGTTTTTTTACACGTGCGTAAGATTCAATTCTGTCGGAAGGTCCAGCATAAATGAGTCTGTAAATAATGCTGGTTGCTGGAACACTGTTCTTTTTCTCAGAGAGTACATATTTTCTAAAAATACGTAACTCCAGTCGAAAATTTAATTGTATAGAACCTAAATTAAAATAAATTCGGTAGGTGCTTTTTAAAAGTATCATTTTTCGAGGCTGGGATACGTTAAAACCCTACGGTCGCAAGCTACACGAAATGATAAATATTTCTCGATGGTAGTAAATTACTTATTTCATCTGATATAAATTAACTATTATGTGAATACCTTGACGTAATTTATGAGGCAATAAAAATATGATTTTTTTGTGATTAAGTAGTAACATCAGAGTTGGGGAATTAATAATACCAAAGGTTTGAGTTCTACATTTTTTTATCCAATAAAAAGTCTGTAGAGAGGACATAAATATTTCAGAGAGATGGATGGTGTTATTTACTTCCCCTGTTTATAAAGAGTTTATAAACTGTTTGTACACCAATTAAGAAACGATTTCACTAATCTCGATCTTCTTCATTGATTTATATCCCATTCTGTGTGTGTCGTAACGACTTCAGTAAAATAATAACAGAGTTTACTGACTCCTTTCCTTAATGGCTTTTTAGATGAGCTGTGTAAAAGTTACGAATCCAGATGTTTTTAAAGTGATAAAATATATTGTTTTCCTAAAAATCGTTAGTTGTCGGAATATGCCAAGAAACCCTTTTTTGTGGTAACTGTTAGCAAATAACGGAATGAGGTCATCGATCGTTGCTCTGGAAAATGATAAAATAATTATACGACATTTCGTGAAGTCAAAGACGAAGCAAAACATGAATAGGGCGACAGCGCAGGTGATAGACAACTAACAGTGGGTCTTAATCCACAAAAAATCGTACAAACCTACATGAGGTGTTATTTTTTATGACTTTTGATACCTTTAGAGAAAAGTCGTGATATTTTGTAAATAATGGAATTTAATATGATCTTTGTGAACTAAATATTTGGAAAAAGATAATTCAACTGTTTTACCATTCTTTGGAATACTGAGAAGTTGACTAAGGTTTACAAATACATCAAATATTGTATATTACTACCAACTTATTATTATTATTAGTATATTACTATATGTAGCTAACTTTCCTGCTAGCTTTCCTGTTGTCAGTGTTTCCTTGAAATAAAATTTGTTTGTTTATTTATTTAATTAAATAGATGAATACTCAAAGATATAAACTAGTATATTGCGAATGCCTCAGTTTTCACGCAGGGAAGCCAGTCAAGTTCAGGTCTTTTTGCTACCACCTTATTACGAATTTAAATAATGATTGTGAAAATTCGTCGTATTCATTCGAAGTCAACATCAGAAGTATTTGAAAAACTCGTAGGAGACTATTCGGTTGCCATGGAGACCAAACAAATTGGAATTTAGTGAAAACAAAATGGCAGCTAAGCGTTACTCTTGTTTTAACCCCTCACCTCTTCATTGCTAAACTAGTAATATATAACTGTGTGTGTTTTGCGTTTGAATGTAGCAATTTACTGTAAAAAAAATTCGCCAAGTTTCTTATAAAAAGAAACATAGTTCAGTCAAAATGGTATGAGGCGTTTCCTTTTTTTTGTCCTAAAAGAAAAGACTTTGTACCACTGTGAAAGAGCAGGAAGAGATGACGAAGGCGAACGCCTCACACGCAACGACGACGGCGTCAGAGAGAGAAAGTGAGGGTTGAGAGGGAGAGAGTGGTGCCACTCGCGAACCCCTCGTTTGACAAGACCCCGGCATGCGAACAGCCAATCAGTCAGCTCACGTGATTCATCATCGAACAGTTTCCTTATCCCACGCTAGAGGCGCTACTGGAGCTTGCTTTTCTCGTGCTCTTGGGGATTCCCCTCATTGCGAACGAACTCAATAGTGCATCTTCTTTAAGGTAGTACAAGCCTAGGTAGAATTAAAGCTCTAAAATATCTTAACTCGACATAATAAACAGAGTAACATGTACTTATTGTGATTTCAACTAGAGAAACATACCTCACCGGATATTTGAAAGAGATACTTGCAACTGATGTTGAAATTCATTGCGTCTTATGAAGAAAACACTTATCTATAAAACAAAACCAACTTTTAAATCAAGAAAGTGATATAAGTTGACTTTGATTTGTAGTAAATTTTCCGTAGTATTTTATTTATATGTCGCCGGACATTACAAGAAGATTTATCACTTTTTCTGAGGTGAGATGCATACATCACGAAACCATTGAGCTCGACCGACATGTTCGTTCATGTTCTTGTGTATTTTCAGTGATTTGACTAACTTGGAGTGCTGCTCCCTCCTCTATACGAAAGCGATTACAATCCTGTCTACATCTGTGATAGCATAGTGGTTGCCTCTTCACTCCTAACGGGCTAGCTGAGGGGAAGTGTGTAGGTTCTATTCCCTGTTCCGATGAGTCGGGTGGACTTGACATGTGAAGTTTCCCTCATCACCTCCAATGTTGACTCGGTATCTTAGATTTTCCGGCATCCCAACATGTTTCCTTCCCAATTCTCGTACCCGAATCATGTAGAAGAGCAAGATTCTTGACCTGATCCTGACCACGGCTTAAAATGATATTCAGCGAGAACTCTGTTCTAGTAAATAATATGTACGTAAAAAAAAACCAGTGAGAAACAACACTAATGAATACTGAGGCAATAATCTCCACGTGAATCATTATCACTCCAGTAAATTTTCTAGACTCTCCAAAGTTCGACCCAGAAATATATTTTGTTGATAAATATAACTTTCAATACTAAATCAATAAGAAACTAATTTTAAGTAGAAGTGTAATGAAAACAATAAATAAAAATGAGTATTCTTTCGTAAAGAATCAAGGAACTAATTTTACTACAATTAACGTCCATTATAGAATCGAATTAGATATAATTTAAGTAAATAATGAAAGACATACGACCTTTTTATGTACAATACTATTTTATTACATGATTTGTTTTTATATTTACGTTTAATGCCATGTTCATTTTTTGTGGGGCTTTAGGGCTCGTTAACGTCAAGGTCATTAGAGCCTTTGCCACGTTTAATTGTTCTGTTGTTGTGCTTCTTGTTATAATTTCGTATTTGAATCACCTGACGACCACTTACAACGAAGTCGAAACTTTGTAGATATTTGTCACAAAATAAATATTGTTCTTCCATAAAAGATCGTAAAACGTTCATTATTTATTGAAACAACGAACTTCCTGGTAATTACCAAGGAACTGTTTCTACGGTCTCTGTACGATGTGCCTATAACGTGACGAAACGTTACAAAATTTGCGAATATTGCAAAATTAGCTATGAGACTTCCTGGTATGAAGTTATTCATGAGTTTAGTGTGGTATATTTCAAACTTTAAATATTTTCATTTAGCATTCATATTCTCATTCGAACATTAGTGAAATAAAAGCAACGACGTTTTAAGTGACAAAACCTAATGCTAAAATATAAAAATGATTTTTACTTTTAAAATAAAATTGTATAGGAAATGAATGTCCGCTGGTGAGTAGTATATACTATATTGAAAGCGAATGATTTTACATTAGCACTAATGGACGCCCGATATTGGATTCCAACAGCGATTTACATTGCGGGCGGAGATCACCGGTTTCGCGGGATGAATAGATCGAAATGCAACATAATGCCTTTTTCGATAGAAATTCAAGTACTGTTTTGTTACGAGCAATTTGCATCAGTTGCATTTGAAATGATTTTTCTTGGTTTTTCATCTGCCTGAGGAAAAATTAATGACGACGAAAATTAGTATTATATAAAAAACTACACATTTCATGCATGTGTTTTAGAATTGATATTTTTCACACAAAATTGTATTTACGATTCTTTTTTTTTCAGTCTGTAAATAGTACTCAAGTTGAGCAATTTTTTTTATCTATTCTTCAATATTTTTTTTGTTCTTCTTGTATTGCAACAGTTTAGTTTATCACCTCTGAGATGAAACGTTTACGACTTCCCTTTTTTGTAAACCCAAAAGATACATATTTTTTCTTTAATTTTTTGTCGTTGACTATTATTTCAAAAATATTGTGTGTGAGAGAGAGGTATTTGTATAAATTTGAACTTATTGTTGAATGTAACTTTGGATTAGTAAAACGTTCCGGATATCTTCTTTATGAATTTAAGGTATTCTTTGTTTTTTCACTTTGAAACTGTCAATACAATTTATTATGAAATTTTATTTGTCTATAAATCATTTCAATAAAATAATTTATCTGCAAGTCTTTGGGGTTTCGTTTTTAATGTGCAAATAGAAGATCGGAGCAGGAGAGCAACGAGGTCACTAGCACGTTCCAATATGTAATGTACCAAATATTATTTCTTACGCTGAGGTGAAATTTGCATCTGAATTTGTATCTCGTACGGATTTGTGACAATCCGCAACAATTCAATTCTTACGAGGTACTATGAATAGAGAATAAAGAGTATTCATGCAATAACATATGTCGATGCAGTTTTTTGTGTAACTATAATGAGAAATATAGACCCTAATGAACGTTTTGGGCTCACTGGCCGAAATATGTACAAGAAATCGAACAAAGAACGACATGAAAAAAAAAAAAACATTTGACAGAGCTCTTATTACGTACATAAAATATTTTCAACGTCTTCGATATTGTCATACCTAATTATGATAATTCGTTCGCAGAGGTTCCTAGGATTCCCATCATGCATGGATTTCTTCTGGCGACTACGAAGTATCACGATTTCTTATATTTCTAAACAGCTGACGCTATGTCTACTCCAAGACACGAAACTTTGCAATATGGCTGCCAAACACGAACTGCCAACTTTTTACGAATGAAAGTAATATCCAAATAAATATATATAGTAGTCACAAAAGCGACTATTTTCTGTAAAGAAATACAAGTTAACAACACAACAAACAAAGACAAGAAGGTAATATTCGTTCCACACTTTGCTCGATGCAGAAAGAACAGAACAGCGCCACAAGAGCAAGTGAATTGAATTGATGACCGATATTGGCGAAATTCGAATGTCCTCCCAACATATCAAATATCGTTACTCTTATGGGCGATGGCGAAATAAAAGCATTGGCTACTCTGAGTACAAGCTGTGTACCAAGATCAAGCCAATTAGACTGAATATAAATAAAGAAATAAATATATAATTTATTGTCAAGAGAGCTGTTACAAACAGCCAATGACCACGTTGAGCACAATAAAGCAATTTACTGTGAGTAATATACAATAAACTAATCAACACAATACGTTCCCGTTCATACTTTTTTCTTAATTTTTTTAAAATTTCTTCCTCGAAGCAAGGGATCGTGACCATGTATGACCTCATCGTAAGTCATTTAGTGATCTCCCAGCCTCCTTTTCTTTTTTTTGGTCTTTTACTTTCCTCCGCCGTTCAAAACAAGTGAAGGTGAATCCGGTTCCGGTAAAGTCCAAAGCCGACTGAAGCGCCCCGTGCGGTGGCGAGAGAAAATTCCATCCTCAGCCACGTGCCCGGAATGTCGAGGGGGAAGAGAGCGCCACTGCGGGGTGTCGAAGGCCGAAGGGGCAAAGAGGAGGGGAGGAGGGAGTGGGGGGGAGTGCGTAAACCGAGTGGAATACTCAGGATGAGGTTAAGGGGTTTTGTGAAGGTTGCACCCTCGGGCAGTGGCAGAAAAAGAGAGAGAGATTAAAATGTCGGAAAATGCTCTGGGGTGTTCACCGTGAACGCCATCCTTTATTGGTTCTTTTAATTCGTGACTTCATACAATGACGTCATCACGCTACTAAACAAAAAAGAAATAGAAAATATTTCGAAAAGGAAAAACTTTAATCCTTCATCAACATAGGAACAAGTCGTATAAGAAAATGCTAACGAAAGCTTTTAATGAACTTTGCGCCAAAATATTACCTAGATCAGAGTTTTGTAGATTCTCGGTGAGTATATAGTCAACTACCTTTGTTTTCCACATAAGCTTTAAGGAGCAAAAATCGTGTTTTATTGTTGACCAGCCTTTTGCTGGGTTCATTTAAATTTCTTTTGTTTTCTGATGGTGATTCAAGAATAATTGTATACGCACAAAATTCGAAAACTGACGCGACAGAACTCACCTGCAAATTAAAGTGTAATAAATTCAATGATCCAAGAATCCTTTCTTTTAATGAATTTGTGTAGGAATGGAACTAGAGTACAAAGATTAACTCGGCACTGTGCTTATGTGGTCTTTTCATATTAAATTCGCAAAGTTTCAATTGGATTACACAATGCTTATCTACGATTGCAACACTAAATGTTTCCCCAGTGACGTGGGTAAAAATGGAACCTGTGACCCCAATCTCGCCGGCTTTGTTACGAAAACTATGAAATAATTTTGGTAACGTCTGCGTGTACTTCTCTCTTCTAATCTTTCGTAAATCAATTCAATGTCAGGTCTTATCTTGAATGTTATCCCCTGGAAGGCAGCGATCTCTTAATTACTTTGGCCTTTTCCTTTTGTTCATATCTGTACTCGACGTCTGACAACCCTCTCGCATTTTCTTTATCTTTCTCCGTGAGCTTCGCGTGCAAACATTCCCACGTTCGTGTTTGAATAAGTCACGAACAACAATCCTCCCTCCGCCCTCTGAAGCAAGTTCAAAACTCTTCATTCCAGAGCNTCATTTCTACATCGCAGTATTGGCTGGTAATCGAAAAACCCATGTTCTCGACCCTGAATTCCATACGGTGTATCGATTTCTTTCCTATTACAATGATGAATTAATGAATATTTCATATACAATACGTAAAATTAATACAAATTTTTTAAAAAATGTTTTACAATTTTAGAAAAGATATAACTTTTTAAGGCAATTGATAGACTAAACGACTATTAACCTTAAATATTTACTAGTACCTGTTTAAGAGAACATCTCCTTAAGCCGACATAACAAAGCTCAGAAAAGCAGTGGCGTTGTTTGCGTCTTTCTCAAGGGACCAAAATTGACTTTCGCCTTATTTAGATTTGAATTCAATGACGTTTTATGCTATTCAGTCCAGCTCCATTAGTATATTACATTCTTTATTTTAGTACAAAGTTATTGTATAACTTCATAACAAAAATTTTAATTTTTTTGGAATGTAACTTATTTTTTGTTTAAAAGTAATTGCGAAATACATCGTTCATCTATATATGAAATGTAAATAAAAATATCTGTAATAAAAAAACATATTATTCGCATAAAAACTGCGAGGAAAGATCCTTGAATGTTAGTTTGCCGTTGCATTGTATAGTATACCTTATAGCAGTAACCAAATAAAATGTTCGTGAAAAAATATGATGATAAATTCAATTTTTTTCGGACATCGTAAGCAGGAAGGATTGAACAATTTTTTCGGAGACTTTTATAAAGATAAGCTATCGCGTATATACTATCACACACTTGAGAATAAAACTCACACACTTTTCCTTTTTAGAAGAAAATTAATTGAAAGAAAAAAATGTCCGTATTTTTTGATAAAAAAATTTCATAAATAACTCCCTTTCATAAATAAATTTGATTCGTCGGAAGGAAATCCATAGTTGTAGATCAAAATCCGTAGTTATAGTGTTTTTATACGAAAATCTTTTCAATTACCCTTAGAGTCCGGCATAACGTTTTCGACGCTTAAGCCTGACGTCGTGCCTGTGAGGTTGTGACGTCCGTAATGACGTTTAATAACGTTATTATACCGTTTATTGTTAAAAAGAAATAAATAGCCATAAAAGCTATGTTTCACTACCAACATGATCGTTCATCATATCATACCAACATAACAAATAACCAAAACAGTAAACTAAAATATATAGTAATCTCGAATTTTGACTGCTCGTAATATCTACAATTCATTTTGGAATATTAAATTATAAATATTAAATCTGCCATTGCCCTTGGACCCTTGATCGGAACTCATGGGATGGTCCTTTGCTTGTTTTCGAAGAGGAACTTAGTTTACTATCCCCCGCATAGTCATTCGTAGTTTGCAACTGCTTTTTGACAAAGTTTCCTTTTTAGCGTACATTATTGTTAAATATAACAAATTATATCCAATTAACCCTTTATTATTTTTTTTCTCCCATATAAATGCTGTATATTAGGACTTCGAGTGATGCCTTTTTGGCGTCATTGCGATATTCTAATCCTCTACTAGTTCATCCCCAGTACGTCCCACCAACCAACAGCAGTTTCTCGTCTCTCCTCGAACAGTTCCCTTCTTCTGAGCGTTCGCAGCAGTTCTTTTGTGTGGAGGCGGTGACACAAGCGAGACGGCGCCGTCGCGCGCCGCAGAGAATGGGGGAGAGCTGTTCTCTCCTGCGACTGTGTCAGCGTCTGTCGGTGACATTCTGCGACTTCACTGTCTCTCTGTCAGCGCCGCCAAGGCTCTCCGTTACGAAACTCGCGACGTAGTCTTCGTTTACGCTCCCTACTGCGTCCTTGCTGGAAAGTAATACTATTTTTTTTTGATCTTCATCGTGTATGTGAGCTCTTAAAATCAATATACGTGAGATATAATATTGCTCATCTGGTTTACAATGAACACTCGTGGCGTTCAGGTGGTTTGCATTTGTTCCATCGAATGTCATGCTCCTCAGCTTATACCATAATCCGAATTCTATCTTGTATTTCGGTACGACTTGTGGTGTTTGGAATATAAAATAATTATGTGGATATGGACAGTTTTTTTTAAGTATAGCTTTCCGGTTCATTGGACAAGAACATATTTTTTAATTTTTGTTTCTCGTAATACGTTACATGGTTTAAATTCATATATAAAATAATTCATCGATATGTTGAATAAGTGACTACCAGAGAGAGCATATTAAATATATGTGATAGTCTTAAAGTGCTGCTAATATGTATCGATATTACTTTGAATTTCGGCGAATTTATTTATTAGCGTTAACGTGACAACTGAGAAATCAACATAATAAAAATGGTATTAAGCGAAATGTTGACTTGTGGGAAAAGATGCATTTTCCAATAATTAGAAATTTTGTATGGTGATAGTTATATTATCTTTTGTATGGATTAATATTATCTTGAGATAAATTTTAATTTATACCTTTGCAGCCGTACTAATAAAGGAGAACTGAATTTTACTTCGAGAGTAAGCAAAGAGTACTGAATTCGGCTACTAACAAACAGGGAGTAAGTAACTCATGTGCCAAGTAACTGGGAAGTATTTACCATGACAACCGCTAAGCCACGCAGATCCCGGGTTTAAGTTCGAAGCAAGGTCGAAGCAGAAGTCTGCGAGTCGAAGGAAACAGGAAAATAACAACGTAACCTCAAATTGTCGAGTGGTTTTGGACGACATTTCATTTGTACTATTATTCAAATGATGCATCTTCAATTCCATGCATGTAGGTAGAGATTTTTAGTCTCCAAGCGTAATACTGTTGAAAATGATTATTCCAGGAGTGATTTCCTAAGAGTTTTAATTGTTTTGTACGTAAAATCATGCGAATAAATCATAATTTTACTCTGTTGTTTTACGATATTCGAATTCTGACATTTCGATTTGCGTTGAGAAAATTGTACGAACTTTTATGGGCGAATAAAATTCATATTTCCTGTGAAGAGCTCACTTATTCGACGTAATTTTTAAATTATTTTTAAAATTATATTACTCATGTATAGTGTATGTTGATTGTAGTAAAATATGTATATATTCTGATTTATCAGTGGTATCACCACAGATTACATATCACTCACGTTCAGAACTTTGTTGGAATACTGCATTGCACGGCCGCCTCGCTTGGCTCCGTTTGCATGCGACGAGCCCAGTCACGAAGTTTATTTAGAAGAGTTTCGCTTGTGGTTATTGTCGTTGGACTGTTTATTTACTGACGTTTAATGTTTGTTTGTTAAATTTGTTTTGTTTCTTAGTTAAAGTTTTGTTGTTTGTTTGTTGTTAATTTTTATTAAATGGTGGTTCGAAATGTCGGATTTTGACACGGAGAGATTCATTATAATAATAAATTTATTGTCAAAAAACAGTACAGACTGCGTATGACCACGTGGAGGACAATAAACTACTTTACTCTCCGGAAGCAAGCAAGGGACCATCTCATCAATTCCGATCAAGGGCCCTAAGGCAGAGGCGGATTCAAAAATTTCAGCAAATGTTCCTAGATAAGGTAAATTTAGCTGCGAGTTATAATACATATATAATGTCAATATGTTTGTAATTTAACGCAAATATGCTTGTAAATTTACATGTATAAGTTATTTGTACAATTATCAAGGTGGATTGTGCTATGGGATTCAGAAACCCCATCCTATGGTTACTTTATATCACAAAATGTATAGTATTTGTGCGTCATAAGGTCGTAAGTCTATTGTAACGAATACAAGAAAAACAACGCATGGGTCGACGTTTGTGGGCTGATGTTCCAGGAATAAAACCTCTGAAAATATAGATAAATTTAAGAATAATTTATTTCAGTATAAGAATTACATTAAGTTTTAGTTATTGTATTAAGAACAACTGTATTGTCTGCTAAAGTGAATCATATTTTAGCTCCTCCAAACATCCTAGTTCAATTAATTTTTTTTTCATAAAAACACCCGCATTCCACAACACAAATATAAATCTTGCAATTAAATTAAACGTGACAAAGAAAAGACCTTAATGTGCAATAAATTTGGGATTCCAGAAGGTATAGCCTGTGTTGGGATTTCTGTCGCCATAAAATAAATACCGAGACTCAGAGTGATTGGTCGATCACCGGCTAAAAAATAACATGAACTATCCAAAACAAAACAGAAAGAAAACAAAAATGGATTTGACTCATAAATAGGACTGAATTAAAATTTATTCTTTTACTGGCAGAAGTGTAGTTACATTATTTACTACAAGAAATGCAAGAGACAAAGAGAAACATGGTCTTGCACAAGTTTCAAATTTAACTTATTTTCTAGTCTCATTTTATTTCACCTAATAGTTCTAATCTGCGCTCGTTTTAGCACAATTAAACCAACAGATAAGAATAGTTAAAATAAAAGTTATCAAATTTTGAAAACACTGCTCGCAATCAGTTTAAAGGATTTTAAACTTTGGATTTTGAGAATAGATTTCGTTTTCTAAAGCAAACAAAATAATTTTAGCCTCTTTAAAAATATATTTAAGCTTAGAAGATGAATTTCTCCAAAACTATTGGCAACTGAGTTAAATATTCTAGCAGAAATACATGAATAAAACTGTTGGACAATTGTTAAATTAGAATTTGGTACGCTAATATTTATTCCTCTGAAATTATACAGTTTTTTGCATCCCGTCTAGAAAAGATTAGCAATTCGAATAAAAACACGATTAGTACTCTATGAATAAATAAATGCCTTAGTGGAAGAATATTAGTTGTATAAAAGTTGTTACATCACAATATTTTCACTTTTAGACGTGAATTATTGGCATTTGGTGTCATTGTGAATTTGAATGGGGGTTTTGGCGCGCCAGGGGCATAGTGAACCTATGAAAACACATGGTATGAAGAGAACCAATGGAAATGTTTCAAACGGTGGGCGTGAGATGAGACCTCGGCTCAATCTTATCTAATTATAGATTAGATAACTTAATCGCTGGGTCTCGTTACACGTCTGTGCGATTTCCAGTGTCAACTCCATGTGAACCATTGTATGCAACCGGATACGATTTTCACTTGCGATTGATACGCGCGGGACCTCGAACGCCGGCGTAAAACAGAAACGCCAACCGCCCTAAGCCCGTAGTATCGAAGTTACCCCGAGCTTCTATTAGTACGGCTGATGATTGATGATGCGCTGAGTAACTTTACATCTGCAATTTGAAACACTCGTGTGTAGTGCCGATAGTATATATATATCGGAGTTGCAGTTACGTGAATTCTGTGGATGCATTCCGCACTACACACGAGTGTTTCAAATTGCAGATGTAAAGTTACTCAGCGCAAGCCATATATATCTTCTGTGTGTTCTACAGTGGCCCCTTTTTTTTATCTATTCGCAGTGTGACGATCCAATCGTTGAAAAAAAAACTGAATTTTATTATTATTTCATAAAATAATTTCTTTGTTTCTATCCTGTAGTCAGGCGAATAAATGAATTATATCCTTCGAAATGAGGGATGTACCGCAATGAGAAAAAAAGTAGTAGTAGTAGTAATAATAATAATAATAATAATAATAATAATAATAATAATAATAATAATAATAATAATAATAATAATAATAATAATAATTTTTATTTCCAGCATCACATTTACAAAAGAAGATACAGTTTAAACTTCTAGGAATACTGACCAATTTCCTGTAGTAGGTCAGTTACACGAATAAAATATAACTGTATGGCAACAAAAATATAATAATGAGTCCGTTTCACCAGTAAATTTCTTTGCAGTCAATTTCTTTGCCGTTATCTGTGGCGTCTGCATGGAAATTCACTTCAAAAATGTTAATTAACAAAATCATAATTTCTTGAATAATACACCGATAAAGAGTAACTACAAGACACATTTAAATTAATTAATTTATTTAGGAATAACTAAGAATAACATTAATTTGTAGTCTAAGTAAAACAAACAAACAAAATCATACTTCTATACAACTTCTGTTTATAAATAGAATACAGATATAAACGTGCTTACATTCGCTGGTGAAATAATGAGATGACAATTCAAGACATATTAATTTATAATTAGTGTACACGATAGAATAATTTATTTTAAATGATTATTTGTAATATATTAATATATTTAATTTTTTACCTTGCTTAGGTATCTTAAGTAGCTTAAGCATTATTATCGTACTCAATTCCTTCTGTAGAGCGGACGACGGGTAATCTTCCCAATTAGAAAGTTTTATGATTGTATTACGCGAAGGCTCAGGTTTAAAATACGAAATTGCGAACTCGACACCCGTCGGTTGAATAATATTCTTATTCTACATGTGCGTAGAAATGTTATACTTAAAACAGTACAAATCAGAAATTCCCAGTAATAATCTTAAATTTTTGTATCGAAAAAATATTGTTTTTTTACTATAAGACAAACCAACCCATCACATGTTATTGGTATTCTTAAATCTTGCTTATTGAACTATTTTTGTCAGGGATCAATACTGGAGACACAAGATAAAGAACATGAAATATTGCAAATTTCGCAAATTTCGCAAATTTCGCAAATTTCGCAAAGGGATTTATTCCATAAAAATTGAACACCTATTTTCCTTACCTTCTTAAACTTTCTTTGTACTTTTGAACACATTATGTGACCTACGCGCATGTTTCGTCCCTGGAGACCCTGGTTTCGTTTTTCGACAAGGAAGAAAATATTTGTATCGTTTCATTTTAATTGTAGGGGCGACTGCGGCTTCCCACGTCAGAGGGGGAGCTGGCTAGAAAGGAGGTGGGAGGTGCCCTAATCTTATAGAAGTAGCGACAGGAGAAAAGGAGGAATGACAGCCTCATTGTCACCATTGACACAAGCATAGCTTTAATTACCCAACTCGCCCAGAGCGCAACGAGCGGCGGCGTGGAGCGTCCGGCGACGAGACAGCAATACTGACGGAGCGCATGGCGAGTCTTGTGCAATATTGTGAAGTTGTGACTTGGGTGAAGATAGCGTCAGAAACTAGGTTCGACTGAGACAGTTGATGTCAATTCAGGTCGAAAGGAAACGAGGTAGGAAGAATTCGGCAGAGGGCGTGAAAGCCTATTCTGACCGACAGGGAGTGTTGTAGGCAATTCGGTAGAGACCGTACAAGTCAATTCTAACCGAGTCTCGCGTATTTTTATTGTAGCTCTGTATCGCTCAGTCAGTAGTTCTGTATCGTTTAGGCAAAAGCGCTTCTGATGCGCGAAACATTTGAGATCGCCTCACGACGTAATGTTTGTCTTCATTCCTATATGGTTCTATGAAAACTTATTCGTCAATTTATTTCAACCACCGCTGTAAAAATTGGCACAAAAATTTTGAACATAGCGTGTCGCTCCTCCCCCACGATGTGTGTTATGTGTAACTGACTAATAGATACACGTATGAATGGGTTTCCACAGTGTTCTAATCCTGGTGCATAGACGACCGAATCGAGAATACAACCAAGACCATCACGTGTTCATCTGAAATTGATGTAAGAAGATAAGTTTAACGTAATACACTATTTCATCACGACCTCGCATCTCCCTCACTAACTCTTAAGAGCACCAGTTCACGCAGCAGAATTATCTTCAAAATACCCTTCTCGAATCCACAAATACGTCCACCGCTTCCAGTGTCAAAGTACGTCTCTATCATCTTTCACTGCGTGAGTGGATGAGACCATTACGAACATCCTAATAGTCCCCCAAATGCCATCAACACCTTCTCTCACCGCATTGTAGTCGCAGGGTGGTGTTGTGACAGCTGCGATGCCTTTGGCGGGTGTCGGCGTTTCGATGTATCGATTATGCATGCGATATCAGCTAATTAGACGCTCGCGATTGCAACTAAAAGCGCCAACCGCAGGCGCGTTCGGCATTTCCATACGGGAACGAGCTGATGCTAGCAACGCAGATGCTGGCTTCTGGGAAGGAGTAGGAGGAGGAGATCTCTTGTAACGAAGTATTAATATTAATAATAATACATTATTATCCCATTAGTGATATGTGTCGAAGGTTTCAGTATAATTTGGAAAAACCAGGACTCGAGAAGAATATTATGAAGGTTGCACAAAAAACTGTCCTCCTGCAGACATGTCACATCGTCCGAAAAAAAAATTTGAATTAATTAATAACATCGTACAGGCCAAGATGAATTTCCTTTCTGTATCAATAAAACCCAGTCCCAATACTATCTATGGACTGGGTGAATGTTTCCAGTTTCTAGTGAGAAAGAATCAATAATAATAATAATAATAATAATAATTTTTATTTCCATCACATTTACAAAAGAAGATACAGTTTAAAGTTCAAGGAATACTGACCAATATCCAGTTGTAGGTCAGTTACGCGAATTATATATAATTGTATGGCAACAAAAAATTAATGAGTCCGTTTCAGCAGCAAATTTCTTTGTTCTCAACATTCTGCTATCTGTGGCGTCTGCTTGGAAATTTACTTCAATCTACTACGCTAATTATGGAAACCATAATTTGTTGAATAATACACAGATCAAGAGTAAATATAAGGCACATTTAAATTAATTAATTTAATTAGGAATAACTAAGAATAAATTTATTGCGATTGTCCGCATCTACCCGAAGGAAAACCGGGGAGAGGCGGATTTTTTTATACAGATTCCCTGAGGCTTTTGTGTAGGAGCGCGATTATTGAAACAATAAATCGTGAATTTAGTGATATAACGATTCTTATGATTTGTAAACACTATACTCAGAATAATCTATAGTTCGATAATAATTAGGAGAAGTAAAATAAAATTACGCTGTAAAGTGCAATTTTATATATTTCGTTTCGTTTGAAATGCAGAATAGACGGCGTCCTCTTCTAATAGAAGCTCTGAAGAGTTGTCACTGAGCTGAAATTAGTATCGAGAAAATCACTCCGTTTCAAGTTGAATTTTGCATAAATGAGATGAATATTCGATGTAAAGGAGAGTGGATGGTGAATGGAGTTTGGAAGTTATTTCATTCGAAAAGGTGATTTGGTGGAAGCTGAGAATCTGGTGAAGGCGCGCAACAGAACGTTCCGTTTTCCGTGAGGATGTCAATCTCTGAGAAAAATCTTACTTGAATAGTGTTCCCTTTTAAAATAGTATAAGGGTATGTAGCTCGAACAAATTAAAATGAACTTATCGTTTACATTTCTCTATAATTAACTCAAATATAATCCAATGAAATAAATATTTATAGGTTCACGACCTTAAACGGATGAACAGTAATATATATATATATATATATATATATATA
>NNCF01139229.1:71671-82275 GCA_002313205.1 Laupala kohalensis
GGCGACGAGCCGGGAATCGAACCCGGGAAATCTGCTTTGATAGCAAGGGTGTTAACCACTACACCACCCGTTCCCCTTCCACAACCGTACAACACATCCACCCAGTCCGAGATAGCAGGAGACCCGGGTTCGATTCCCGGCTCGTCGCCATTTTCACATGACTTAACGTTATCACATATCTTCTCCATGTGTAGAGTACAGGGAAGCAAAATGTAGGTATTAATTCTGTTTTCCTTCTGATATTTTGTGAGTCATATTTTGTTATTTTATTAAATGTTACTGTGGAAGAACAACTCACTTTGTCAGGAAATAATTAGGAAGTTCAAATAGAGTAGTAAAATACAATAAGACGATAAAAAGCAGATGAACCTGGTGGTCATTATAAGAACTGTCTAAGAATCGTATACGTTATGAGTTTGTGTTATTTGCTTTATTCAATAAATAGAACAGATGTATTCTCTGATGCATTGGGGAAAAAAATTATTCAAAATTTAAACATGTCTAAATGTTTTATGAAAAATCTTGTATTATTTCAATTTGAGAAATGCAACATTAAAATTTTGAATATAGTGATTTTTTAAATTTTGTACGGTATTTGTAATATTGAATCAGAATTCTTATAATGTTGCTCCTAAAATGTTTTTCATTCATAAAAGGTTTTTTTACCATTTTTTTCATTAATACAGTAATGACATAGAAAACCAGTGGTGCAAAGTAATTGCACTTACTTTCTCATGTACGTTTTTCCGTCTTCCGCATAGAGTGATAAAAAATTATGTGCTGAAAGGGTCATTTCTGTCGTGTGATCCACTATAGTTTGGTCGTCTGAGCATGAACAGAGCACTGGAAAAGTTGCTAGATGAACTAATTACTGTCCTCTCTTTAACATTTTTAATAAATATTCAGTATATTATTTCAAAACATATAGCGACATCAGTCTTATAAATATAGTAAAACTTTTATGTAAATGTAATTTCGTGGTAGACGAAAATTGATGTATTTTCGTATATGCAGTGCATTTTCTGTACTCCTGTGTATTTTATCGTTATCATATTACGAAAAGTGTGTTCTACGTCTGCTCGGTCCATTTACACTGCTAAATATTATTCAAGATTCTTGAAGCAGAAACCTAATGTGTAAGTGTAGCAGACAGAAATTATTTTACTGCCTCTGTACCAAACTTTCAAGCAAAATACCGTTAATGTAATTCGGATGTAATGCATACTAATTTACATACAGAAAATTTTAGAAAAATCGTTGAAGCCATTGTTGAGAAATATTCTTTGGTAGTACTTTGAATTTCATGTGAAGTACAAAAAAATCAGAGCACGTGCATCGACAACAAGTAAATTCTACCGTAAATACAAAATGCGAACTAAATTGGTTCATCCGTTTACTCAGAATCTCTGCGCACAGACGGACAGACGGACAATATGCCAAAAACCACTTCTTCAGAATAAGGGATACACAAAACGGATATTTCCGTCGAAATTTCGCTTTCGAAGTTTTTAACTATTACAAAACTTTATATATACTAAGAATATGAAAAAGTAAAAATGGATTCCATTGGTGACTTTTTCTCTTCAATGTCCATTTAATGTGTTGCAACGTAGCTTAAGAATACGAACCTTAAATAAATCATCTGCCCCCAAACGTTATTCTCTCCAAACTGAGCTCCATCGAGCTGCAAGCGCCACAGAGCTCCAGGGCTACTATTGATTCAAGCGACCGAGTTGGCACATTTCATCCTTGGCTCTGGGCCAAGCCGCTACTTCCTCCACCCGAAGTGTTGGGTGACGGTAGCCCTTGCTTGACGCCACTGCCCCTCCAGCTTCGAACAAAGGACTGTGTGTCCTGTTGTGCATGACTTAACTGTAGCGGTGCTTTCCACTAGATTCATGATGCCTCTACTACAAACATAGTCTTCATCCGGGTTGGAACGTAGCTTTGGGACTATTGCCTGGACTACGAGAGATCCTTCGCGCTGTTAATATATGAGAAATGGTTCAGGAACCTGTGAAATGACTTTTTTGTGTTTTATTAAATACAATATTTGTTGGTATTATGTTAATACTATAACAAATGTCGAACTATTTTTTATCGTAAGGAGTATGTTGAAATGTTAAATCCGCCTCTGTCTTAGGGCTCTTGATCGGAATTGATGGAATACGTTCCTTGCTTGCTTCCGGAGAGTAAATTAGTTTACTATCCTCCACATGGTCATACGCAGTTTGTACTGCTTTTTTGACATTAAAGTTTTATTATTATTATTGTTATTAGACCGGATTCAGGGGCTTCTGAGAAATTGCATGTGAAGGATAATACATTAATCAGCTCATATTTGATTGATAAAAACCAAATTCGTCTTGACACTTATAATTAGTATAAAATAATATATCTTAAANCCTATTTGATTGATAAAAACCAAATTCGTCTTGACACTTATAATTAGTATAAAATAATATATCTTAAAAAAAGAACTCAACAGGCTAATTTATTATTCGGGAAAGTAAAAGAAGTCATCCTAATTCCAATCAAGGATTTTAAGACTGCGGTGAACTTAATATTTGATTCCCAAGTTCTATTTTATTTGTTTAATTGAACACTCTTGGACGCCTCTTGAACTCGTGTAGGGTTTAGTTAACCAAATTTTTCTTTTTTTTCTTGTTTACAATATAAAAACTGTTAACACATTATTCTGTTAACATTGTCCTCACATAACTTATGACAAAAATCTGTAATAAAAAGCTATTTAACCTAATTATTTTTTAATTATTTACGAACTGATAAACAAATATCTTTTATGTTCCATGTGGTGATTTCGTATAACACAATATTAACATTAAGAATCTGAAACGTGCCCCACTCAACTCTCTAATTATAACTGTAACAACAAAACTGCACTTGAAAACCTCATTTCAATAAATGTGTAAATGAAGTTGGAAGGAACAGTCCAGAAATGTGGTGTAGGTGACGTCTGAAAAGTTACGAAATCCGGCAGAACTGCCAACCTACTCAATTGATTCCTCCTATTTCGTACATTACTCGACTTAGTGATATTTTCATCTTATACGTTGTATTCACTATCACCAAACTTGACGAAATAACTCTAGGATAACCTGTCCTTAACATACTCTTTTTCATCCTTTGTTGTACATTCCTATTTATAAAGTACATTGCTTAAATTATCGAAGGAATCTTTATTTTTTAATTTTTTTTCCATGGTGTTGGTACACCCGTAAGGTATGAGTAAGTGCTACCAAACGATGATTTTAAAGTCTTAATGAGTGTCGGGTTTTTGTTCTAAAATATTTGTGGTGGCTGCCCTGAAACACAACTCGAGTTCATCATCTTTGTTATTTTTGGTGTCCAAACTCTCGATAACTTGAGTATAGTCTTCGTAAAGATCTGAAGAGATCAACAACAAAAATCAACTGATTACAATAATTTCCTTGTACATTGTGTACAATTTGAAAGTAAAAAACGAAAATGAAGTCGCATGAAAAATAATAGGGAGAATGACACCAAAAACATCCGAACAGACAATTTAATTGCAGCAGGAATCGAACGGAGGCTGTCAGGAGCAGACTTTACGAGACAGCCCGTTGGCACAGAACCTCTAGTTGGGGTGACTTGCGTGTTTGCTGATGATGTTAGAACACTGAAATATTTGCAAAGGAACGTTGTCCTGAGTGAGGAACGCGCCATTTCTGGTGGGAATATTCATGTAATGTCTGTATTAGCTGCGATCAACATGACTATGGCAATGGAAGGATTTAGTGTGTGGTTGGTCAACCATTAATAATTCATTGGCACGCTGGAAGTTGGGTTTCGCTAGGTATCAGGAGACACGAACCCTGATTAATTGCTTATTGTATTTCGCAGTAGTTTGTGCAAGTAGATAAATTTAACGGTTTATCGGTGTACATCATTTAAGGAGGGAGCAGCACTTAGTCAAAACACTGAGAAATAAAATGGTTTTATTAATTTTTTATTTTAATTATTTTAAAACACAACATAATAAATAATAATGATGGAAAAACATGATTTAATTTGTATCTATCAGTTAATAATATAGTACAAATAATATTCAAGAACTCCCTTTGACTCGTTTGAAATGCATAAGAGCAAGTACAAACATGGCGGCCGAGCGCAACGGTTTCGTGATTTGTGCTTATCACATCAGAAAAAGTTAAATATCTTTCTCAGATGTCCAATGATCTTTAGATAAAAGTGATGTAAAAAATATTACGGAAAATTTGCTTAAAACCGAAGTAAACTTCCTTGATTTTTGTGATTTAAAAGTTGGTCTTTTTGTGAAAATAAGTATTTTCTCCATAAGACGCAATGCATTACACCATGAATTACAATTGGAATTATTTCATTGAGATGTCCTGTGCGGTTATGTTTGTTTTTTTTCAAGTTGAAATCGCAATAAGTACATCTTACTCTGTTTATTTATACCGATTTGAGATATTTTTTGTGATATAATTCCACCTACGCTAGTGCTACCTTAACACGTCAGTAATTTTATTGCAACGAAATGATGACTGGGAGCGTTAATTTTGTTTATTTTAATCGATAGTATTGTTGTACAAAGCGTGATCCTTACTTCAAAAGCGAAAATTGTTTTGATATACTTTGTTTAAAAAATGAATGGAAATAGTAAAATGCATCAGTAATAAATATTGTTTAAGAAATAAATATTTTTGCACAACGCGTTTGATCAAACAAATAATGAATTTTTGTTGAATATTGTTTCATATCGCATGTGACAAAAGAATGCTTTTCTGCTTGTTTCTGTTATATTGGAATCAGCAGTAAAAAAAAACTAGAAATAATATTTTAATGTTGAGTATTACTACAATTAGCTGTTTCTAATAATTGATAGATTTCTATGTGATATTTTATGCTATTTATGTTAGTATATTTATAATTAAATACTTACGTAGCGTCTGATATTTTAAGAACTAGAACAGTACCATTATTCTAGAAAACATTTCTTTTAATACTTAAATAAGTTTCTTAAGGTAGTATGTGCGTATATAATATTATCAATTATGTTATTAATATTGATACAGCCATTATAAAAATAATTCGAGAAATATGGCGGAATAAAGTCTTCGAATCATTAGCTCTATCGTTTAAATTGAAATTGTCCGGAAATCCAAAGCAAATATCTTAATAGACCAAAATTATTACCAATATCTTTACGAATCAAAATTTTCTATAGTAACTTTGTAATACGTTGAGTGACAGTTTCTTATATCAATTCCATAGTAATTTAACAGAAAATTCACTCGAATACCTTATCCATGGATAAGGTATTGGAAGTGAGTCCGTATCATTTCAATATTATCCCCACGAGATGCAAATTTTATTAGTGAATTTGATAAAGAAAATGTTGTTTTCTTTTTTAATACTGGGAACATTAAAAAAGCCGTTGCCAGATCACTCGCATTATCGTAAATGAAACTGAAATTTTGACTCCACATGCGGAATACGTCTGCTCGTTGCGATCTGGGCGCCACCCTGCGTCGGCTCAGTACCTTGCGTTTAGTACCTCCCACATTTTCCCCAAAGTCTTCATATCGTCTCCAGGGTCTACAGGAAACCTTCAAAGTACTTCCCCTTCACCTCAAACAGGGTTGCCAACATGCTACGTCGAATCTTCGAATGTCGAAAGTTGAAAATGTAAGAAAACATTTTACATTTCGAATACGTCATTGTATGACTGTAATTCATTTCATCTCGTAATAAAGTAGTAAATTTGTAGCAAAACATTAAAAATTATGATTTTAATAATTAAAACTAGTATAGAACGTTTTTATGGTAGTTTCTAATTGATTTGAAATTTGAAAATACGTTTTGAAAATAATTTAAATGTGACCGTTTTTCTAAATTGAACTTCCCAATCGAGCACAAAAAATTGATACATTTTGGGACTCTCAATTATAATGTTTGAATGTTTAATTTAATCTGGATACGTAAGGAAAACCCGAGCAAACCTTGCCTGTACAAACCCTTCTTGGGAACGTAATAACGTCATGAATATTTCAACCTCGACTGCATAAGGGTTGTATCACGGAAAGCGAAGGGGAACCACCTCCGCTGCGACCCCAATATGCTCTCATATGTTGGCAAGCCTGTGCAAGTCGGCGATTGGCAAAGTCAGAGCAAAGCAGTCGCCTCCTCCGGCAATATCCATGGCCCATTGGCGGAGATCGGCGTGTGACTGCGAGCAATATGCTAAGATTGCGTGTCCTGATCTCTCTCTCCACAAACATTTTGCCTTTCTTCCTTCCTTCCTTCCGTCTCTCCTTGCTTCGGGATTCGTTTCCGTTCCGGTTGATCACAAGCTATCGCATAGCGTCTGCTACTGTTACTTCTTTCTCCTTCTTTGTGCTCTGTTCTGCACGACTGCCTTTCGTTGCGTGTAGCAATTTGTATTCTATAATGAATATGTAGTCACACTATCCAGTTTCTGATTTATGAAAATCGTGAGGTCTTTTCGACCGCGTGGCGGCCAACATCAGCGCTGTTACAAAAATAAATAAACAAATCTATAGAAGAGCAATTTTGTGTTTGACACGTTAGATTTGACGAAAAATTATATAATGTATAGAAGCATGAATTTCTAGTAGTCACAAAACATAAAATGAGAAAAGAATTCTGAGGATACAATAATTTTTCAACCAGAAAAATCAATATTTACGAATGGGTCTAAAAAGCAATTTGTAAATGTAGTGACTTATTGAAACAATAATTCCTATAACAATTTAAAGACAATTTTTGAACAAGGAAAATCAACTGAGCATGCTACATTAAGAAGCAATTGGTTGACGTTAATGGATTATGCTATTTCTCTATGTTAAGAGACTAACAATGATAATATGAGTGGTGGAATTTCTCTGCAAAAAAAACTATGTACGAAGTTATTTTAGTAATTTAGAGACTTTACTTCGCTTCTATAGTACATGACGTTTTATTAAAGACTAAAAAACGTCTTTGATAATAAAGTGCAAAAGAAAAATTATTGATCAATAATGATTAGTTCATCGATTCCAGAATCTGGAAGATAATGATCAAATAGTGTTCGGTCTTTCCCGCTGATTTAATTACTTTCATGGTTCTTTGCCAAGATTCTGTTTCTCCGTGACGGGAGTGTACGTGGCATATGGTTATTAAACCTCTGGCTCTTTCACATTCCGTCATGTATCTTGTGGCGATTCCTTTCAATTTCTGTACACCTCTCCCAGCAGACCCAGCAGTTCGTATGCCAATGTTCCGCCTTTCCTCCTCTTCATTATCTATCTCTCATCCAATATTTTTTATTCTTAATTTTTTCAGTTACCGGGCTCCAAGAGACAATTAGCACTAATAAATAGGCATTAGTAGATGTAGACTCTAAATAAAACAGGAACATTTTATCTTTGACGTTTCTTTGCGATATCATAAATTATACATTCATCTATTGTTAACTATTTTCATCTATTTTTTGAATTCATAACATGATTATTTTCTTATATTTAAATAAAAGTACTGAAACAATTTTCCTTGTATATGAGTGCATGTTAGGTCATTTCTCTCACGCAAACATTTTGAGGATTTTAAAATCTGAAGAGCCATTAGCGAAAGACATTCTAGTGATATGATTCATATATTAAATTATTAATTGCTTACTAGTGTATGGTATAATAATTTCAGTCACAAGTAACGTTTTCCAGAAAGGAGTTCAAATAATTATGATTAAATTAATAGAAAAGGTGTTTTCGTGATGACCAATTGATGAAGTATGTGCTGTAATTGAGAAGATTAGTCTTAGTGCTTATAAGACACTCATAGATAAAGCGCTTACAAGAACATATTGCTGAAACAAAAAGGAAAAAACAATATTTGTTCGATACTCTTTCATTTGCTACTACTATTAACTTCCATTATACAATCAAAATAAATAATTATTCAATAAAGTCTTTATTATTTAATTAAAATGAATTTAAAATAAAATAAATTTATTGCCAGAAGTAGTTACAACGTATGACCACGTGGAGGACAATAAACTAATTTACTCTCTGGAAGCAAGCAAGGGACCATCCCATCAATTCCGATCAAGGGCCCTAAGGCAGAGACGGATTGAAAAATTTCTGGATAAGATAAAAAGTTAGCTATGAGTTATAATACTAATAGAAGATCAACATGTTTGTAATTTAACACAAAAAATTTATTTTACCTGTACAAATGATTTATCTGAGAACTATCTATTAGTCTGAGTATAGTGTTTAAAAATCATAAGAATTGAAATAACACTAAATTCACGATTTCTTGCTTCAATAAACGCGCCCCTAGACAAAAGCCTAGGGAACCCGTATAAGAAATCTGCCTGTACCCGAAGGAAAACCGGTGCAAAACCCGGGCCAGGATGGGGTTACAGAATTAATGTAACCATGTCAAAGTTGAGTACATACAAAACTAAATTAATGAGTTATAAGACACAACACAATCATGCAAGAAAATAGTTTTTGAAATTGTATAAGTTATTTTTACTTTTAAGTTTATTAATTTATTTTTTATTAATTACGTATCTTTTGCGGTAATTGGTGTAAAAATTGGTTATTCGTTTAAAGTACACTTTATTCAGCTGTCGGTTATTTGTTTGAGTGACGTATCGTGAAAGAGTACTTATATAAGCTTAATTTTCGTGTGAGAAATCCTTGTTTATCCAGATACAAATGCAATATTTTTACATAAACAAAATCTACACGACACAATTTTTTTAAATCAAATATTTCAAATTTTATAACAATTCGGTGTTCATCTTTAAATGCGTTTAAGACAGATACGTACGTATAAATGACTTTGTTAGTAGCAAGTGTAATAGCAGTATACTTTTGAGATTCCGTTCTGAGAATTTATCGTTTGTCATGAGAGTTTTGTGATTACTCGCAATCCTCTCTAGAAGAATTGAAGAAACGATTCACATATGATTACGTTTGTCGTGACTAAGAAAACTTAAAATGCAGAGTATTAATCAACGAGTATGAAGTGACGCCTTGTTTATATTCAGGATGTTTTTCTTACATAATATACAAGCCTTGTGTACGGATATTTTCAAGGAAGGAGTCTCCTGTAGATAAATATAGTTAAAAAGTTATTTGAATATTTAGATTTTTAGTGTGATTGTATGATAGTGTACATTAAAACAAAATCCATCAAATAATTTAGTTCTTAATTTAATTTCTTTTTGTTTCAGGTACGTAGCATATTCATTGGTCGAATAACATTGGAAGATTTCATAAGAAGGTAAAACATTTTGACCATTCTCTAATAAATTTGTTAGTTTTTGCAGATTTTGTACTATTTTATTTTAAAATTTGACGTTTGTGACGCTCACAAAAAAAAGAAGACAGATTCGTGATTTCTCTCGCTACCGCTAGGTGTGCTGCTTGCATCTGTGCACATTCTAGACTGGTAGATGAGACTATGATAGAAAGACATAGTTTTTTACGAACATTCGTAGCTGTACTTCGCTTTACCTTGAGTTACAATAGGGTTTTACACCTCTAGATGTCATTATGATATGCCGTTTTATGTGAAATCTCGAGCGGAGCATGAATATAGTTAAAATTAATACAAACAATTTCGAATAAAAATATAATGCATGCTCCTTAAAAAAACAGTCACGTATTCGAAGAATTTCACACACACGTATTTTAT
The DNA here is from genome assembly GCA_002313205.1 of Laupala kohalensis. NCBI lineage: Eukaryota > Metazoa > Arthropoda > Insecta > Orthoptera > Trigonidiidae > Laupala > Laupala kohalensis. The sequence continues at coordinate 81,386 of NNCF01139229.1, forward strand.
GTGAAATCTCGTTACTGTTTTAGTCTCCAGGCGCGTGTATCGATTCCGCGTACGTGTAGATCTGTTTCCGCGTCGTATTGGAATTGAATTATGACAATGCACGTCATGCATTAGACTCCCACCACAATAGAGACGCTTGTGGCGCAAACAGAAATCCTAAATAATTACTCGACATGGCTTAGACGCGTTGCTCTCTCAACACCACTGTGTGCGCAGTGGAGATACGACGTTCGACACGCGGGGTGATCCCGAATTCGTGGTACTTTAAGGATCGGTACACGGCACCGTGATAATCATTTGCCGTATAGGTGAATGTGGCTCTGCGATCTGCGAACACAGGAAATTGGAGATGAACGGAAAGAAAAATTGTTTATTGACGGCGTCGCTGACAAAAGCGGTGGTTACTATAACTGTTCAAAATTTCCCTCCACCAACAGTGACAGCGTGACAGCGTCGGTGGACCGATTGGCGAACACATTCCAAGATGTCCGGTATTTCAGGCACTCGTGCAGCAGCCACGGATCATCCTTCAAAGTTTGTACCATGAAATCGGGATCATTCTGTATGTGAGAACTGAATCCGCGCTGCATATAATATCAGTCCGAACATTTCTCTTCGCTCGCGAATTATAATTCACAAAATTTGATTCATTTATGCGAATGTGTGGTAATGCAGTTCCGTGATGAAATTATATTAATATTACATCACATCACAAATTAATATGACGAAAGTGACAACATGGATTTGACATCAGCACGGAGTTTCCAAGTTTATTCAGTCGATGTTGAATAATTATATCCTGGCCCGGGTTTTTCTTCGTTTTTCCTTCGGGTAGAGGCGGATTTCTTATACAGGTTCTCTAGGCTTTGTCTAGGGGCGTGTTTATTGTA
>NNCF01139229.1:82709-123129 GCA_002313205.1 Laupala kohalensis
GGGGTCTGAAGTAGAGATACTCAGAGCTCGTGAGACGCATTTATTGGTGCTTACACAGAGTCGTGATGGTGCTGAGCGCCGGCCAGAGCGAAGTCGGTAGTAGCCATGACGTAGCGTCTCTGAGTCAGAACCCGGACAGAGAAGATGCTGGGCCGTCCAGCTTCCGACTCCCAGATGATGGTAGCGGAGAGCCCGTCCCTGGGGTGTCACTCGTCAGACAACTCCCACGCGATGTCGGTTCCTTCGTTACTGTAGACACTCTCTCCCCTCTCTTGTGTGTCTTCTCTGTCCGTTTAGATACGGTTGGCACTCCTGCGTCACGCCTTATTGACCGTGACTTCACGACACTAAACTATTTACAGAAAACTAACCTTTTCAGTATACAGCAGTGATGCAGGTAGATTGTTAAACTTATTTGAAATGAACAAATTCGAGTGACTGTAATAAAACTTCAGTTTGTAGAGGTATACGCATTACACAAGTAGTGTTAAAAAGCAATGTTGATACTACTTTTAGTTTTTATGTTCAATCTGAAATGTTTTCAAAGTTATAAGGCAGTGAACAATAGTAAATATGGGTTTCATACTTTGCCAGTTTTTTATAAGTGAGTTTTTTTGTTCATTAAAATCATTTAAAAACTTGTGTTGTAGGATTCTACATTTCATTAAAATAAAATAAAGAAGGAGGTGAAGAAGCGAATAAATTTTATATTTTTTTTCTAAAAATTGTAACATTTTGAAACATTAAATAAATAGAACTATAGGAATAGAATTTTTCATAGACGTAAGAAAAGTCTGCGATTGTGGAAGCGATATTTCTTTTACGTCGTCGAATACTCGTCGACCTCCACCATCGTAGTTCTTTCTATCTGAATCTCTTCTCCTTATGCCTCGTAAAGTTTGGAAATAAAAGGCGAAGACTTGCGAGCGCCTTCTTTTGTGTACGTCAGCGAGGGAAGTGAATATCCCGACTAATGCAGTGGAACTCGTGTTATCAACGTAAAAAAACCGCTTTCGTGTTCCGGGTTGTAAGAGTGAACGAGGATGGTAAACACGTGTTTCGGCAACTCAATGGGGCGATATTCTCGCGGTTCCGCACGTGAACGAGATGCTACACGACGTTCCAGAAGAATATTTTACAGGTTTCGCGGAGGAAAGACACGGGATGGATCGGATATCGAGAGAAAGTGACTTAAGTCTTGGTTTTGAATAATAATAATAATAATAAATAATTTATTAGTCTGCTAGTGAGCAATGCTCGGTGAGAGATAGAAAAGAATACATACATGATAAAATAATACGAAATTGAAAAACAAATCATCAATATAAAATTATCTACACAGTACACGCACAAACGGAATGAAATTCTTACAATATTACTACACAGGGTTACAATAAGAAAAAAATTAGATTTTAGAAATTAAATATCTACATGACTCACATGTTCTGGTTAAAAAAAAATCTACTTATCGACTAAATAGGTAAAAATATTGAAGTTGGATTTTATTACCATATGTTGTAACGTAATACTAGTTGAATTGTTTTTTAGCTGCAGAGGCTGCACGGGTATTGTCTCTTTTATAGTTAAAAAAAATGTAATTATACTTCTCAGAGGTTGTTTAAAGATTAAGGTAATAAGAATAAAACCAATTAGCACATAGAAATCTCTGAAATTGCGGTGAACTTCGCCGCCAGGTAACAGATTAATTATGTTATGTTGAATGCAAATGAGCTTAATGCGCTCATGCGCTTATCAACTTGTCATTTCACAAGAAAGTATTATTATCAAACTATTAATCATTCGGAAGGTATTGTTGATAATTCGTAACTATTAAAAAATAACACTAAATTCGCTAATAATTATATCAATTGATGCCGCCTCTAGACAAGAACCTACCGAGAATTCGCTTCTGCCCGAAGGAAAACCGGAGAAAAACCGGGGCCAGGATGGGATCTGTTTTTGCTACTTCTTTAAGATTTGTCTAAAATGGGCACAATTAGCCGCGAAGTCATACGGGCACATCAACCGAATCACAAGCGACGAATGAAATCCGAAACAATTATTTCTCGGAATGTTTCGACAACAATTGAAACTGACAACGCAAGGCAATGAAAACCGAGGTGTTACAATAGATTTTGATTATGTGTCCATTTCTAAATTCCTTTTGAAAAATCGATTTGAAACTCGCTTTGAAAACGCTTTCTCGAGCATTATGCGATGACGAATTACACTTCCGCTGAATCTACATACGCGATGAGACGTCTCTAGGGAAAACGTGCGTAAAGGAAGAGAGAGAGAGATAAAAAAACAACATTGAGAGACGCTTGCAATAAAAGCTCATGTGTGATGGATGCTCATGTATGACGTTCACGCTGATCCGCCATGATGAATTGCTACGTCATCGATCGACAATCGACTCGTTCGGAAACCGGAATCGCAACAGTGTTCATAGACGCGAAATAAAAAACGCCGCGTCCGCATTTTGAGCGACAGTGGCGCGCTAGAACACGTAACGGAGTTATCGCTCGGAAATCGGCGCATTTAATTTAATTAGTTCGTCACTGCGTTCACTTTGTAATTGAGTTAAATTAGCAATTGAATGCGAGAGGGTTTTTTAATACTTTAGTCGGAATGTTGTGCATTGTTCACGGAAATGAGAAGAATTCGGTCCTGTTTTAGAGAAAAAAATTTAAATACAATTACACGCTACCTACCTTTTTTTAAAAAAAAGAATAAAATTTAACGTTGCACGTGGAAGTAAAAACGTTATATTAAACCTTCATGTACTAATTCTGCTACAATTAACGTCCATTATATAATCTTATTAAATACGTAAAATAAGACTTACGAGCTGTTATGGCCGAATAGTCTAGTCGGTTTAAATTCAAATTGAATAATATTTGTCCGTATTGTATATTATACATTACACACGACCATATTATATATTGTAAAGAGCTTGAATTTGAGCCGTTTGGACGTCTCAATTTGGATTTAAGCCGTCGTCAGGTGATCAAATAATAGCCAATTATAACGTGAAACATAAGGACAGGGCAATTGAACATAAATATAAACAGAAAATACGTTTCCAAGAAAGCAGAAACTACCCAAACGTGTTGTGATATTGTATTGTATGAACCAGATAGCTTTTCAGTGTCTGTGCGTAAGTTCAAACTCCCGTGTGTATTTTTTATAAATGTTATTTCTGATATACAACGTTTGTGATACTTAACTTCTATGTCTAAAATTCATGTACTAGAAGTAAATCTAAAAATGTAAACATTAATGCGTTAGGAATGTAGTGTGTTTGCCTTTTGTGTCGTCAATGTGAATTTTATTATTGTGAATTCGTTTTTGACTTATGAAACATCTGCAGTCGACTGTCGTGAGTCGAGAGAAACAGAAGCAACTTTTAAAGAAACTTGACGTTAAGTAAAGACGTGTTTGCGAACCATCATTGAAGGGTCAATTGTATCTCGAGTGCGAGTACCAATAGTGTACATGTTCTGAGATTACGGTGCGATTCTACTTTACTACAATCGTACTCTTTTTACGGGGCTTTGTGGTATTAAAAGATGCAAGTAATACAGTTTTCATGTAATATTGTAAGACAAACAGAACTTGTAATTTATTTTATTTTTTCGAGAAGGGATCAAACAATTTTTATGAGATTCACAGAACACGGGTATGTTCATATGAAAAAAAATATCATTTGTAAGTAAACTTAAACCGTTTTTTAATTGAACGTACCGCAGTAATGCATAGAATAACACAATCAGCCACAAAATCAATAGTCGCAAGTTAAATTTTGTTTTTTAAATTTCTTTCTCCCGCTTTTTCGCTTCAAAACAGTTTGTCCACGTTTTAAAAATATACATTACTGATATTCCAACAATGCTCGGTTGTACAGATTTTTTTAAATATTATGTATTTGTCACATTTACATGGCAGAATCTTTAAGGATAACTAGATCATTGAATCTAACCTATATTCTGTATGAAAATAGGAATGTTTACTTCTCTATTTTATGTACCTCCGTAAATACTGCTTTCACTCTTATCTTCTATTTGTATAAAAGTTTCAATCCGTTTAGCATTGACAATTTAAACAAAACATTAGAACAGTTATGATATTAAATAATGTACACTCACGTACAATTACATACGAATTTATTTATTGTAGATTTCTTACCAGAGGCGTTAGTCATTTCATTTTCCCGGAATCAACAACTCAAGTTACATTGTTGTAAAATAAATGAGTGTAGTAGCGTCTTTTATTGATGTAATTTTTAAATGGTGTTATTTCGAAAGGTGAAACATGAAATAATAGGAAATTGCTGACATTTCTTTTAATGCTCTTATGTACGATACTTTCGCTGTAAGATTTGCTCCGCCCGATTCCGCCGAAAAGAAACAAAAAAATAAAAAATAAAAAAAAATCTAGGGGACATTTGCATATGAATTCCCTACATTTGTAGGAAATTAAGCATAAATTCTCAACCTCTGGAAACGGAAACTTGAGTTGTGTTTCTGCCAAAAGTAAAGAGGAAGAAATGGTTTGAAAGGGATATATGCTCAGTGGAAGTAAGCACCTTCGTGTTCCAAGAAACTACCATAGATGGGGGGGGGGGGAAATTTAAAAGTCCGTGCTTGGTGTAGCAGCATTACGGGATTGGAGAAAAAAAAAAGAGTGAGAGAGTCGTGAGGGTGGTGGGGGGTGGTGGGGGGAGATCGTTCTTGGGTTCATACTCTGCGACCCAGTTCCCTCCGCTCGTTATTAACGTCACCGGAACTCGGGGTGTATTCTGGCGACGATCCAGAGGCATCTCCTGCCCCCGATTGCGGAAGCCAAATCGCATACGTCTTCATTTCATCCCTTTCTTTCGCCCCTTTACTTTCTTTCCTCGATTATAAAAAAATAATAAATAATTTTATTGTAAAAAAAGAATTAACAAATTGCTTATGACTTCGTGGAGCACAATAAACTAATTTACTCACCGGAAGCGAGCAAGGAACCATCCCATCAATTTCCTTCAAGGGCCCCAAGTTAGACGGGGATTGAAAATTTCAGCAAAAATTCTTAGATAAGAATAAAAATATTTTGCTGTGTGTTATGGTATTAACAAAATACCGACAAATTTTCACTTAAAAATAAACAAAGATATTTCGCTGTTACGTATTATTATCGAACTATAAATTATTCGGAATATATTTTTATAAATCGCATCTAATAAAATAGCGCACAACTCCATATGAATTATTCGAGATGCTCTAAGGAAGAGAGCCTGTATGTTAAATCCACCTCCATCCGAAGGAAAACCAGAGAAAGACCAGGGCGAGGACGGAATTAATGCACAAACGATACTTATATGAATAATACGAAAACAATAGTTACATGAAGGAAAATAGTTTTGAAAATTATAATTTATTTTGAGAGTACTACAACAATGCTGTGATAGATTACATGATCATTTGACGTATTTACTATTTGAAAGAACTAAAAAAACAATCATTTGATTGAAGATTGAAACCCATTTTAACGTTTATTAAAATCAATAGTTCAAGAACGATGCATAAAAATATGTAGAAGAAATTGTTAAAGAGCCTATTTGTTTATGAAAAATCCAGATATAATTATGTTCCAAGAATTTGAAAATTGTGAAAAGATGAATGAAAAAATTCAATCTCATGTTTATAATTTTCGTTTTTTATAATGATTGCATGAATTGCGTGATCAATATAAAAACTCTCCAACGATCAAATCGTTTGTATTTACAATAACTGATAAAACGTCTCTTCCTATTCTGTAGATATGATTTTTTAAAACTATTTCAATTTCATTTTGATTGCTTTGTTATGCATTGTCTCATGGTGAGTGAGTAGCATAATATTTCCCCGCTAAGCGATGTCAATTAAGCGAACGCGTATTTTATATCGCGACTGACATGTCAATGGAGTAAGTGTGTGCTTATCTGCGAACCATTGAAATCTCCTGTATATAATTCAGGGCGACCTCTATTTCACTGTCACTGGACCCGATACTACGAATATGATTGAGATGACATAAATTGATGAGCAAAAAAAGAATCTATATTCAGATAATTCACAATTTCCTGTTTCGTTGATATCCTATGCTGATATTCAAGCATCGAAACTGATTTAACAAGATGTTGAATGGAAGCTTGAATTTCTTCCATTGATTAAGATTGTTTTTTTTATATTTAGAAAGGTTATTTAGAAAAAAAAGTAGTATGGAAGTTCTATTTACTAGGCCGCATCGTGCCCCGGGTATATCTCCGGTTTTCCTTCCAGTAGAGGAGGATTTCTTATACAGGTTCTCTATGCTCTTGTCTAGGACGGGGGCGTCTATGGAAACAAGAAATCTTGAATATAGTGTTATTTCAATACTTACGATTCATAAACACTATACTCAGAATAATTTATAGTTCTATAATAATACGTACTTGTGAAATAAATTTTTGTGTTAAATTACAAATTTGTTGATATTCTGTTAATGTTACAACACGTAGCTAACTTTTTATTTTATAGTTAGGAGTTAAATGTTCAAATGTTAAATCCCCCTCTTCTTCGGACCATTGAGAGGAATTGATGGGATGGTCCCTTGCTTGCTTCCGGACAATAAATTAGTTTATTTACCTCCACGTGTTCATACACAGTTTGTAACTGCTTTTTTGACAATAAATTTATTTTTATTTATTTATCTTTATGATTATGGTACTTTTCACTAACTGGTTTTGGCATTAAAATAAAAAAAGTGTTTTTTATTATGACTGAAGAATGCCTAGATAAAATTATTTTGGATTTTAGTTGCAGAGATTTAATAAACATCAATGTATTGTGTTTTCTTTATTATTAGATGCATTTTATATGTAAATATATAAGATACTCTATCAATTATGATTCAAATATTTTTATTCCAGTTAGAGCATAAATCTTGTGCTATCTGTGCCATAGTTGAACAATCTGGTACCGGTCTCGGCGTGAAAGAATTGGGTGTTTTGTAGAATTCTTCCAGAATATTCATTAAACTGAAGCAAAACTCCTTTTGCTATTTAGAAGGAAGCGGCATTCAAATATTTCAACTCTACTCTTTTATGTAAGCAGTGATGTTTATGAATTACCTTATGCCAATAATTGATTCTCTATTTCCTAGCTCTATAACATTATTTGTTTTCAGAATAAATATTGCCGACTTTCTCATATTCTCTACGTGAGAATCATTGAGTAAGGTTAGTTATGGCCTTAGCTGCGACCAAATACGTTTTTCTTCATTTGTAATGCATTTGTACTCGAATGTTACAACGAAAACTTCAATTTTTCGATATGCTATTTTCGTAAGATAAAACGTTCTTAAAATCTGATGTCAAAATTTTAACTTTTTCTTTTGATTTCGCTATCAATAATAAAAATATGTCCGTTTTTTTCTCAATACCGAGTTAGAGCGTTAAGAGTGTTGATGAAATTGGAAGATGCTTCTCTACAGACAAATTTTGCATTATTTGATGTAATATATTTAGAAATTTCCAAAATATTTTGGATATAAAGAAATATTTCATATCATTCAAGTTCTCTGGATGCAGAATGCAATTTGTTTACTCGAACTCTGTAATCCTATTCAAGGAGATGGTAAATTCGAAATACTCGAGAAACTGCAGCTCCTTTGAGGTCTTCAAAGCAATAAACATATTAAGTTGCTCTCCTCACGAACGGTTGAAGGTAGTAAAATCCTCTTAACAATTTCCGGGGCGGAAACAAGAGCCCTTAATAGGACAATAGAGAACGAACACCAAAGTATTTGTGTGATGGAAATACAAACGTAGTTTGCAAGGGAATAATATTGCAGGTATATTTCCATGAAAAATAAGATCTTCCTCGGGGAGAATAACCTAAAACCGTACTGATGTTATGAATTCACCTGTTATTAATTAGTAATGGATTGAGAGAAATTACTAATTTTGTTTGCGCGAATGCGGTGAAAAATAGACGACTCGTCTAAGATATTAAAAGATTCGTTTAACAGTAAAGTTTAATTCTTACCAAGAACGGTTTTATTAGAACACTAGAAATTGATATAAATTACAAACCACTTGCCAAAATTGAACAAAGTTGGTTGAGGAAAAGTCTAAAAAAAAATTGGGAGATGATATTTGTCTCGTTCCAGAATTTTTCAATTTATTTCGAAAAATCGTCAAATTAAAGAAAATTTTCCTTCATTATAGACTCATTTATATTAAAATGTACATGATGATGATTTTAAAAAAAAGACTCTAATGACCAGACCTAGTTGGCGAACCCCAAGGCCCCAACAATAACAATTGTATCAAAAACTTACCAAAACTTGCAACAACAAAAAGTGCATACCTGTTTCATAATACTCAAATTACTACATTGTTACAACGCGTTGCGTAGTATCGGGTAGGAAGAAAGTTTTACTTTAAAAACTACTCTTAAAATGTGTTGACACTACATTAATTGATTAAAATTAATTTATTAGCATTTAAAGAGTACCTAGGACGTAAGCAACATGTTGAATTATTTTGGTTCATCACAACAATGGAGAATAGAAACGCACGCTTTATCTCAGCGACGGAGAAGAATGTGTTTTCCAATCCCATTTTGTCTACATTGAAACTGATGAAAAATAAATATATAGAATTGCGTATGTCCACATGGAATTCAAATAGACCGACAGCGGTGGTGAAGTGGTAGCGTCTTCGCTGAGCGGAAGAGCGCGGGTTCAAACCCTGCTCGACCGATCAAGGTGAGGTTTTCAACTGGGGTTTCCCTCACCTACTCCAGATAAATGTCGGTTCGGTAGCATTTCCTCGGCAACCCAACATCTCCCCTTCCCAATTTCCTCTCCCAAGTCCAACGGTTAGGTGGAAGAGCCTCAGTGCCTCATGGCCTGAACCTTCTTTTTTGCCAAAAGGCATAAACATAAACATAGATAAAATGATAAATAACGATTTCTCCGGTGCAGTGTGTTAGGGTCCCTCTGCTATCGATTCCTATTCTCCTATTCTTAAGAGATAATCAGAGAAAAATTCCGGGTCCAGAGGAGGATGCAGGTGGGGGGCACAAGTGCGATAAATACACTAATATACGATATAACGGAAAACTATACATATTGTTGCTAAAACAATTTAGTATTTTTAATCAAGTACCGTTTGATGTAGTACTATACTCGTGATAGTGGGATGATAACGTATAAACGGAATTTAACATTTAATAAAAATTATATTAAAACATTAATGGAATAATTCTCTGTTTAAAAATAATTTCTTTAATTACAGATATTATTAGGGAGGTTTGTACGTCCTCAGAGTTGCAAGTAACGAGGTACCAACATAAATGAACTGTTCTCAATTAAATATTTTAAATTCTATGTTACATGGATTAACTGCCAACTTGTTATCTGTTATCTCAATTAGAGTATAATATATTGGGGATTACGAATTCCACAAGATACCGGCTGAAACCTTGAATGTTAATTAGTGGGATAATTGAAACTTCTGTTAAAGTTAAACTGGGAATACTAATGATAGTGGAAGGAATATGAACAGATACAAATTAAAACGTCCGTGTTCTTTCTTAAGATGGCGGAAAAAGAGCTTAAATATGGCGGAAATGTCTATTCAAAGTCTGTAGCTTTTTTCATACAGCAAATGGATTGAAATGGTGTATACAAGAATGATATAAAACAAGTCCAGGATGAACAATGCATATCTCATAATTTTCAGTTTTGTAAGGTATTTTTCATCATTGGTGAATATTGAGAAAAAGAAATTGTTTATGAGTCACGTACACAGAGAAACATCACGTGACCACCCTTCAACACACAGACGCCAGTAGTTTCTTGGAGTTTCAACTTTGAAGCTAAGATAGAGAACATTGGAAATGCCAACCATAATTCATACCCTTAGAGGTAAAAAGGAACCTCATTTCGTGTATACTGCGCCCTAAAAGCTTTTTACGTCTATCACATAACATCTGCCATGTACTAGCCAGATGGATGATTGCTTGGATGGAGAAAAAACTGCTTCCCGAGTTGGAAAACTTTTTTAAGGATATCAACTTCCTTATTTTCTGCTGGCTGATTACCAGGCGTGGCCAGGAATTTCTCTTACACTAATCTTCTTTTACTCAGGAGAAAGAAAATCCATCTTTATTGTAAGATAAAAATACTTTTATTTACTGGTGTTTAAAAATATGTACTGTATCCTAAGTTTTCAAATTCACAATGATAAATTTATACAAAGTTGACTGTGATCACAACACAGTCTTGCGAGAGCTGCGCCAGGCCGAATTTTTGCTTTCGATGCAAGACGCAGTTGCATCAGTTCATTAAAATTCTTGTAAAATCTAAACTATTTGTCTAAATTTTACGATTTAAAGACTTTGTTACATGCACAAAACAAACAAATCATTAAATTTTATTATAAATGATTTTTTTCCGTCTTAAATTAATCTCTTAAATTGAAGTATTTCAACGTTTATAATTTTAATAACGTTATATTGATAATTAATTTTTGTAGAAAAAGTTATTGTGTCACGGACTTTTTTCTAGAATGTTTTGATGTAAACTATATTGACTTTGATACACACCTATCTCTAACCGTTTAGGCAGCGTAAGCAAATATAATACGCTCTTTTCCCGATTTTATTCACATTTATTATCAAAACCCATTTCTATCTTTAATCACACATTTTAAAACTAAAAGTTTGCCAATGTTCATCCTGGACATCTAAACGATGTCCTTGACAAATTTCGTCTCGTCCTGTTCAGTCGTTTAGTCGCGTTCAAGTAACAGACAGAGAGACACATTGGCTTTCGCGTTACGCATTTGGATCTTATTAAAAAAGAAACCGCTTCGTCTTATTTATCCGTCATTATGAACGATAGTAATAGGAATACAATTTAGATTTATGAATATTACATTAAGGAATAATTAAGGAATATTTGGCCTCGTCATCACCCAAATACCATGGAATCAGATTTACAACACTATTCGTAAATATTGAGATAAATGATATCACGTTTATATACGTGTTATTAATATAATATTTCTTCAATATATTTGAATGATATCACGGGTAAACAGGAACCCTGGGTACACCAAAGAAACAGACTATTACAGGACGAATCGAACAATTAATTTGTGAAATGAACAGTAAAGTAGTTAACCAGGGAGTGTCAATAGATGAATATATGGTAATGTTTCATTTTACTACTACTAATAATAATGATATTAATTTATTACTCTACAAGTGAGCAGTGCTCGGTAGTAGATGGAGAATACGAGATAATAGAAGTATAATAATATTCTTTTATTATGGACAATAAGAGGTTAACACACAAATCATCGCCCAAATTCCTATAAAATACTCTCTCACGTGATCTAAGATGGTTAGACGAGGTAACAAGAAGAAAGAAAATACATTTAAGAAATTAATTAACTACATTAGGCTCACAAATATACACAATCATATTTTCGCTTATAAACAGTAACAGACACACACTCATGTACAAATATAGTATTATAAGTTTCTTCTGCTATTATTATTATTATTGAAATTGATATCAATTCTCTGAACTGTTAATTGTAATCTTTTCTACAACACGTGTGGCAAAGAATTTAATTTGTAAGTATGATTTGATCTTAATTTCGTGATGCAGAAACTACTGTGTAATATCAGACGTGGTTGTCAGTATTGATTAAACTATGTAATAATATAAAAACAAAAATTTCATCAATAGTAATTGTAAAAAAATTACAATACAAAATAGTTAAAATGGAACATTGAATGTTCATTATAAATTAATAGCATGTTATCAGTATTGTTGGTTTCTTTATGATGGATTTTTCAAATCTTTGACAACAGCGTTGTTGTAATGTCGGATGCATTCGCACGAGGAAAAAAGGCTTGTTCCGGTAGTTACTGCAATCGATGAGATGCCGTTGCAATATTTTCACGCCTTGTGATCCCGATACATTTCGACTCTATTGGGAAGAGGCTACTAGCAGTGTAACTGGAGCGGACATTGCGATATGTCGAGGGACCGCAGACATTTGGTCAGGTTTATTCCGTTAATTATGCATCACAGTGTTTGTTTTAGTTTTCCTGTTGCTTTGTGGTGCGATGTTTTGGGAGAATCAAATTAATTATAGCATTCGCATTAACCATGCGAAGTTTGCGATAAGGGTCATGATTCAGATTGTGTATTTTCATTTTGTTTTTTCGATTTTCTTTCGACAAAATGGTCGAATTTATGTGCGATCAGGATTAGTAACGACGGGGCCTGTTGTCACGAATGAATACAGTAATTTTGGTCACCTTAAACAAGCATTTAACACGTAAAAGATAGATTTTACTCAAATTCAGGATTTTCGAGGCGAAAGGTAAATTAATTTTTATATTTCCTGAAATATTACGGGAAAAAACTATAGCCAGTTCTTAGATTTTTATTAAACAACTGTTTTTATCTGAGTTCAGTTTGTCAATACTATCGTTTGAGACAGATCTGCTTATAATTATCACATAAATTAGTTATAACCGTATTTGTGTTACTTGACTCGTTAAAGGGGTATGCATTCTTACTGAATTACTATTGTTGTAAAGTAAATTCTTAAAACGCGATATAATTAAAATGCCCCATTATTTTTTTTGCTCCTTGAAAGAAATGAAACAAAAAATGAAAATCATTAAAAAATACCTCCGGAAAATGTTCAAAAATATTGGAAACAAATAAAATAACTTCACATAAGGATTATATTAAGACGAGAAAAAAGTTCAGATACCTACACCCAAACTCTTCTGCCGTTTGTATTTGCTGTATTTGCCCCGAAAAGAGGGTGAACGTGTGTTGCTACGTAATATCCATAAATTATATAGGAATCAAAAAAACAATATAAGCACCACGTTCATTGCTTTCTGTTAAAGAAATCATGGTAATGATTGTAAAAGCTGATGACAGGTATACACGGCTTAAGGTAGAACTAGCTCAAATACCTGAAATCGGCAAAAGAATAAAGAGAGAAACATGTCCTTATTGTGATATCAACTAGGGAATCGAACCTCACCGGCCATTTCAATGAAATAATTGCAATTATAATTCATGGTGTAATACATTGCACCTCATGGAGTATTCAATAGAAGACCTCATTTCAATAGAAGACCAACTTTTAAATCACGAAGTGTACTTTCATGAGTAGAAAATTTTCCTTTGTAGTATTTTTTACATCACTTTGAAGAAAGCTCTTTCGCTTTCTCGGAGGTGAGATGCATTCATCACGAAACCATTTCGCTCGGCCGCCATGTTTGTACATGTTCTGGTGCATTCCAAACAAATCACGAAACTGGTTTTTGCTCGGCCGCCACGTTTGTACATTTCAAGGGAGTTCCTGAATATTGTTAGTAAAGTATTGTTAACTGATAGATACAAATTAAATATTTTTTTTATTCGTTAATATTCATGTTATTGTGTTTTAAAACTACTGGAAAAAGAATAATGGAAACAGTTATTTGACTGACTTGGAGTGCTGGTCCCACCTTAACCTGGGTATGAACAACCGAATACGAAAGAATACGGAAAGAGGAAATGGGAATAAATGGTGCGACATGGAAAATTCCCGAAGTTGTTGAAAGCTACTGGCGTAGATAGGATAAGTACAAAATATTGGAAATTAATCAAATAACTTCGTACAAGGATTATAATAACACTACAAATAATGTTATTAAGAGTAATCTCTCACAACCCTCCAGAATCTACTTTCTTTTTTTTTCCTTTGGATAGGTTCAACCACCTCGTCTTTGTAGCGTACGCAATACAAGGTTCTTTTGTTCTTTGCTATTTCTTTTTTTAATCTATATTTGCGCAACGTTGCCTTCTCTGTCTCCCCCCGTCCTCGAGGAAGAGTACGCTCATCTCTCTCTCTCTCACCCTTGTGTTTTCCTATTCCTCCATCGTAGTGCAGTTCGTATTTGTAATATTTTATTATTTTCTATATTCAACATGTCTTGTCTCAAGTATCTCTTACTATACTACTCTCGTTCTGGGCCATATTTGGGACAATCCCGTAGTATATGATCTGGCGATTCCTTATTTAGTCCATAAACACTCATATCATCATCTATTTTCCCAAATTGTCGTAAGCATGTCTTAAAACCCCCATGCCCCGTTATATACTGCAATGTTTTTTGATTTTTTATAAATTTGAAACAAAGTTTTGATTTTCCTCCAAATTTCGCTTTTTGAATATATTTATATCCTCTGTAGAATGACTACCCATTCTTTGCATAAACGTTCTTCCTCTGCGTATAGCTGGGTCACAGCCGAACTCCATTTGTTAGCCACTCCAGCGCAATTTATCCCTCCATTTCCGTGCCAACATCCCACCACTCCCGTCTCGCTTTTGTTCCCGTGTGAAATGAATGATTGTGCTATTTCACGGCGCGTTCCAGCAGTTATTTCAAAGCAGTTGCAATTTGGAGTAGCGTGTATGAAGGATGGTAACATAAATTTTTCATTCGCATGAAACACTGTGGCGAAATCAAACGGACCGAGTCGACCCCTGTATCAATATTTGGATTATGGAACGAGGGGCAATTGGATTTTGCGGGGAGTTAATGTGGATATTTAGTACAGAACCAGAAGCTACTTTATGAGAATACACATCGAGTAAATCAAGGCTTAAGGGAGAAAATACATATTTCTTATAAAAACACAACCATGAGATTTTATTTTTTTTAAGCAAAGGAGTATTACACCTTTCGTCACATTACGGAGGGACATATATATATATATATATATATATATATATATATATATATATATATATATATATATNCCGTAAACGATCGATATTTTCATACCAATCGTTAATATGTCATTTCACGATTTAAATACTTTCTCTAAATTGTTGGACAACTCTTTTATGAAAAATGACTTTCCATGTCATATTAAGTTACATTCTACTCCACTATCTTATTTTGTTATCGTCAGTAAACAGAAATATGTTCCAATACATCGTAATACAATGTGGTGGGAGGTGCTGTAGAAAGCAGGAAATGAATATGACCACGTGTATTTGATCCCAGCAATAATGAGTAAAATGTGAAAAAAATATTATAATGGTTCTCGTAATACGTATCGAACAACGATATGATAAATAAAATGATTGATAATGCAATTTCCTTGACCAATAAATTTAAGTTAATCTTCCGTGAAATTTTATGGAAAACCCAAGTAATTTAAGTATCCAATATTTGGCATTTTACAAAAACCATGTTCCTTTAACTAAAATCAGATTTTCCGTGCTGTGTTTATGGAAGTACTACATAAACATAAAATAACACTGTAACTTGTCATGAAGGAAGTTTATTCAACACCCAAATGTTCGGCTTAAAGTTATTCCTGAAGAAAAATTAAGCTATTCGAATACATTTACTTTTCAATCTGCACATTATATATATATATATATATATATATATATATATATGAGGGGGTCTATCATAAAAAAGAATTCCGATAATAGGGTTGGATATAATCTATATAACAGCTACAATATTTTCTCAGGGTATGGGCAAGTTCCCAACAGTGAATCGTTCATATCTTTGGGCACTGCAATATCTATAAATGGACAAGTTTTGTCTCTATTGTTTCGCACCATAATATCAGGTTTTTTAGCAGCTACTGATCTATCAGTTACTACTTGCTGGTTCCAAATGATAGTTATGTCTTTTTTGGTCGCAAATGGTTGTGAGTTGTGGTCGTAACTGGTTGTAGTTATGATGATGATGATTATTATTATTATTATCATCATCATCATCATACAGACGCTACTACTACAAGACAGACGCTATGCTAGTGAGCTCCGCTTTTTTGCTGATTTTATGGTGAATTTTGGACAAGTGAAGAAACTTTTGTGTTAAAAACATATCTAAATTTTAGTGCTGTAGTAAAGGATTGAAAAAATCATTAGCAGAAGTGCTTTTTAAGTGAAGAATCTTTAAAGTCTGCAAATACATATAAGACGTGGCATTCGTGTGACGCGGTTTGGAAAAGTAAATTATTCTTATTTTCTGTTAAAAACAGCATTGTAAATTAATAAATGAAGATGTGGTGCCGTATGTGGGAAGAAAGTATGGGGGGAGAAGAAGTTTTTTGTGCGGGATGTAAAAAAAAAATGCATTTTGCATGTACTTTAGCTGAGCGGACTTGGAGGGCCAAGTCGGCTGATTTGAAATCAAGATGGCGATGCGAGCAGTGCAGGAAAGGGAAAGGGCAGGAAAAGCAAGAAGAGGAGCAACAGAGAGAAAGTATAGGGCAGAAGTTAAATTTAGAAGAAAAAATCGACTTTATGCTGAGAGAGATGACAGACTTTAAAATAGCAATGACATTCATGAGTGAGAAATATGAAAAGTTATGTGAAGAACTATCACAGTTTAAAGAGACTAATAAAAAGCTTAGTGAAAAAGTGGTAAAAGTGGACTTTTTAGAACAAAGAGTGAACGAGCTGGAATAGCAGAAATTAAATAGAAGCATAGAAATTTAAAAAAGAAAAGGAAGTGAATGAAGATGTAGTGAAGTTAATAAGTGAAGTGTGTGGGATGGAAATAAAAAATGAAGTTATAGAAGATATGTACATATTTCAATAAGCGTAGAAAACCAAAGGGAATTGTAAAATTTAATGTGAAACCAATAAGAGACTTGGTACTTAAAAATAGAAGAAAGGAATTAAGAGGAAAAGTAGGGAAAGAAAGAATCTATATTAATGAGGCTTTGACAAAATTCAATGCAGATCTTTTATGGAAAGCTAAAAACAGAGCAAAGCAAATTAATTATAGATTTGTATGGATTAAGGAGGGGAAAATATTTATGAGGAAGGATGAAAACAGTAGGGCAATATGGATAAAGAATGAAAATGAATTAGAAGAATTAAAATAAAAGTTAAAGTAATATTAGAAAATTTTTGGTAGCTAAAGTTTTAGTAAGAAAATGGCTTGTGACTTTATGGATTTTGGAGTGGAACCGACTGTATTATTAGAAAGTATAGATGATTTTGAAAAATTTATATAAAAAAAGAAAACTAAATTCAATATTGTGCATTTAAATATTAGGTCATTACAAAAGTATTGGGAAGAATTTTATTTGGTTGTGGATAGTAATATAGAAAGTTTAGATGTAATAGAGTTAAGTGAGATAAATGTAAAGAAGTGTGAGAATTTAGAAGAGTATAATTTAAAGAATTTTAATAGATTTGTGAAAAGAAGATATGAAAAATAAGGAGGTGGTCTGTTAATGTTTGTTAAAGGAAATTACATTGTAGAAGAAATAGAATTTGTAAGAAGACAATTTGAAATGTTAGCAGTACAGATTAATTTAGAAAAAGATAAAGATGTAGTTATTTTAGCAATATATAGACCACCAGAAAAAAGTAGATTGTCTTTTTTGGATGAGTTGAATGAGGTTTGGAAAAAGGTTGATAAAAGAAAGTTAATAATAGTAGGATATATTAATATTGATGTAATAGAGGAATCTAAAAGTAAAGAGGAGTATCTAAATATGCTGATGACTCATTCGTTAGTACAGGTAATGGATAATTTTACAAGGGAGGAAATATTGAATGAGAAGTTGGTACAAGCATGTTTGGATCATGTGGTAATAGGACGTAAGGTGAAAAAGTGTAAAACTTTTATTATATCGACAAAAATATCAGATCACTACATAATAGGAATGAGTAGTGAGGTAATACACCAAAAAGGGAAAAAAAGTAAAAGTGAAATTAAGTTAATAGAAGTTGTTTGTAAAAATATGTTGAAAAATAAGTTAGGTAAATTAGGACATAATAATCTAGAAGAAGAATCTGCTGATAAACTGTACACTATGGTAAAGAATATTTTTGATGATTCGATTGTGAAGAAAGAAAAAAATAATAAGGAGAAAAGATAAAATCATAAAACCATGGGTTAATATTGAAATAAAAGAAATGATGAAGGAAAGAGATATAATTTTTAGAATATGGAAGAAAACTTCTGAAATATACAAGGAAAAAAAGATAAATTGAGAAAAGAATATAAGTTTTTAAGAAATAAAATAATTTTTGTAATAAACAAACAAAAGAAGTTATATTTTCAAAATTTATTAGTAGAAAGCAAGAATGACATGGAAAAAATATGGAAAGTAATGAATTCTTTGTTATCAATTCCGGAAAAGAAATCAGTGGATGAGGTAATGAACAAAAACTTTAAAGATATTGAAATAGATTTGGTACTAGATAATTTTACAAAAACCTTTAAGAAACAACCTGAAGAAATAACACATAATTGTAATATGCGGGTAATGGATGTAAAAAATAATAATAACCAGGAAAATTCTTTTATTTACCTGAGATAATGTTAGATGAAAGAAAGGCTCTAATTTTAAACATGGAGAGTAATAAAGGTGCAGGTTGAGATAGGATTTCAATGAAAAATATAAAGGATAATGTAGATGTTTTGGCGCCAATGATTCAGATGATAATAAATAATGGAATAAAAGAAGCTAATTTCCCGGAAGGTTTGAAAGAATCAGTAATTAGATCAATATATAAAGGTGAAGATGCAAAAAGGTATGAAAATTATAGACCAATTTCCATTATGAACTCTATAAGTAAATTATTTGAGAAATATATTGCACAAAAGTTATCGAATTTCTTGGAGAAATTTAAAATCATTGACAATAAACAATATGCATATCAGAAAAATCGAGGTACGGGTGATTTATTAGAAGATTTGATGGAGTTGATGAATGAACAGCTGCACAAAGGAAATCATGTATTGGCGCTAAGTGTTGATCTATCTAAAGCATATGATGTGGTGAATCATGACAAATTATTAGAAGCATTAGAAAGGATAGGGATAAGAGGTCATAGTTTGAACGTTTTTCAAAATTACTTGAAAGGAAGATCTTTTAGAATTTAAAAAAACCCACCTTTTATTAATATATTACTTGTCAACGTTCCAGAGAGTATTTTGCCATCATCAGAGTTTGCTTTAATGAAAAAGTATCTTAGAAGCAAGTAATGAAGGAAAATCTTGTCGAATTTTTAGAATTTGATAATACAATACTGCCGGATTATATTATTAAATTCCATTTTCATTTGAATGATAATACCCATCTTACCTACTGAAATTGTTAGTCAATCCTCGTCAGAAAGTGTGGTGTATAATTTAAAATCGAAGGAAATGGTATATAATATTAATAAATCAATAAATAAATTTTATACTCAAAGTAGTTACAAACTGCGTATGACCACGTGGAGGACAATAAACTAATTTACTCTCCCGAAGCAAGCAAGGGACCATCCCATCAACTCCGATCAAGGGCCCTAAGGCAGAGGCGGATTTAATATTTCAGCATACTTCTAACGATAAAAAAAAATAGTTCGACACGTGTTATAGTATTAACATAATACTAAGTAATTTCACAAGTATGTATTATTATCAAACAATAGTTTATTCTGAAATTATTGTTTATAAATCATAATTAGATAACACTAAATTTGATATTTATTATTTCAATGAATGCCGCCCCTAGGCGAGAACCTATCGAGTCTATATAAAATCCGCCTCTACCCCAATGAAAACCGGAGATAAACCCGGGTCGGGTTTTTCATAATTAATGTACACAACTTTGTCGAGATTGAGTTCATATAAATATTGATATCCGTTATGAATATCCCGTCCGTAGAACAGAGTACTGGACCCATAACCTCGTAAGCTATCAATATACGTGGTGAGTGCTGTTAACGGCAGAAGCCTCGAAATGCGCAGGTAATGCCTCGTCGTGATGAGGGACTCAAGTGGAGCCGAGATCCCGGCTTCGTC
The DNA here is from genome assembly GCA_002313205.1 of Laupala kohalensis. Lineage (NCBI taxonomy): Eukaryota > Metazoa > Arthropoda > Insecta > Orthoptera > Trigonidiidae > Laupala > Laupala kohalensis. The sequence continues at coordinate 102,596 of NNCF01139229.1, forward strand.
TCAGCCCTTCGAGGCCCTTCCGAGGGCTATCGACGGAAGCAGCTCGCGGAGATTTAGGGCGAGAACGGTGGTGCTCCTGACGCTGAGAAGATACTCCCGAAAGAAAATGAAGAGGGTTTTATTATGAAACTCAGTGGAGAGTAAATCAACGTGTAGATTTCTCAAAAAACTAATACAGAAAAATATATTTCTTTCGTGTTCCCTACACGTGGTGAAAATATGTAATAACTTTCGGTCAGGTGAAAATGGCGACGAGGCGGGAATCAAACCCGAGACTTCTGCTTTGATCGCAGGGGTGTTAACCACTACATGCATAACGAAACTTGACACGTAGGTGCGTGTGAAACCGGTAATTAAGTGCACACTGAACAGTGTGCCGTGTGGTTCACTTATCTCCTGTCTAGGGATGTGTCTCAGGTCAACGGGTGGTGTAGCGGATGACACCCTTGCGATCGAAGTAGGAGGTTCCAGGTTCGATTCCCGGCTCGTCGCCATTTTTACTTGACCGAAATTTATTATAAAAATATATCTGCATTTAAGATTGATATTAATGACAAAATAATACCTAGTTGTACAAGAACATGCCAAAGACCAGAGAGAGAAATTAACTTATTGCGTATAAAATTCTATGATTTATAAAATTCGTTTAAACTTTTAAATCAATTTTCAACCAAGTTATTAGCCGAGTGTTTGTTTTTTTTTTTGAAGAATCTTGTCAATCTTTAGTGTTTCATTCTCCTTCTCGTCGACATCTCTTCACGTAATGGTTATTCCCATTCCATGTTTCACCCCGGAAAGCAAACGTTGCCATGGTCCTTTTGACGAACGTATAAATTTATAGTATTCATAGAAAGTTCGAGCATTATATATTACTTTATAAAAATAAATTATTAGCTGTTGTTTTTCGTAAATACATAAACAATGCATTAAAATATGAATTTTTGATAAGCATAAATTTTTTTACATTTATAAGAAAAGTAATAAACATATTAAGGGAACGAGGGAAAAATGGATTTTTATCTCGGCTCAATTTTTATTATGAAGTTAAGCTCACAACAATTAAATTATTATAAACAAATTCCTAAGCGTCCGCTTGAAGATAAAAAGAATGTGTCTCTAAAACGAATCCTCCGCCAATTTGACGAATAACCCATCTATATCCCAAAACCTACGATGTACGAGTATGTGCACAAGTTAGATGACGAAGGAGTTTGAGTAGGATCGTGTGAAGATTGACGTGACAGGGAAAAAAGAGACGGCCTCATTTCCATCGAGAGTTCGTCAAAATGATGCAAGTTATTTTTCTAGGGTTAATATCAGCTTTTGAATTGTTCCTTTTCTCTCTTTTTACCTTCCTATAGCATTCCATGTTTCTATCGCCTTCAATGTAAGATATTACCTCTAGAGAACGAAGTCCACGGAATGATAAAGTAGTCGATGCATCTGACTGGTGGAGACAGTCTCTACTTTCTGCACACACACCCAGAAGATGGAAGGCGCCATCCAATTTCAGAGAGGATATATCCAATTAGGAAGCACCAACGTCTTCATGTTCATTACTAGGAGGAAGAGCATTATTAATCATTCCTCCAGAATATTGAACAAACACTCGCAAAGGACGGCTCTGTCTCGCATTTGCATAAGCGACGGCGCCACCACTGTTCTTGAATGTCAGCCAAATAACTTTGAAGGGCGCGCTGCTAACCGCGGAATCGCAATGTGGTTTCGGCCACAAACTTTCGTTTGTCGGGTTAAACTTGTGAATTGCAATAATAGAGGTCGTAGAAGATCCGTTTATTCTCTGCAATGCGAATTGATATGTTACTCATTTTATTTTCACTTAAACAAATAATGACCAACTTAGATATAATATTGGTTTTAAACTGATTGTCATCATATTTTTATAAATGAAGCACAATCGTAATTATGCGATTATTATCATAGATAATCAATTTTTAATATAATACTTTATTAGTATTCACGAATACATGGCCTACGTTTCGATGCTAGTTTGGTATCATCTTCAGTACTCTGCTATATTTTTTGAAATTTTACTATTATCCAAAAATTAATACCCATAAAATTTTCTTTTTAAAACCATAAAATAGTGAAGCAAGTCCATCATTGTCTAGAGCCTTCCTTCATAGAGGCATGATAACAATTTGTCATCATGCCCTCGTTAAGGCAGCGGTCCTGAAGATGATGTCAAACTAGTTTGGAAACGTTGGCCATGTATTAGTGAATACTAATAAAGTATTGAATTAAAAATTGATCGTCTATGATAATATTCGCATAATTTGTGTTCAAATATAAATAATGATCAATTTTATTTATGACTGCTCGAATCTACCTCTCACTACTTTCTAGCTAACCCTGTCCGAATTCCTTGGAGTGACAATTTCTGCATCGGTCTTTTGAGCGCAATGAAAATGGAGATACTTCACTCTTATGTATTTCTAAGCTGTGGCAGCATACTCGGTTCACTTTCAATATTCATGTAAATATATATTAATTCGTGCCTTCTTTTTGTATTTAATATAATACGGTAATGTATTTCTTTCTTTAGAATATTTTATTGCACTTTAAATAATATTCCTACAGTTAAAAAAATACCTTTCTCAACTTGACATAAATAATTTCATTAATTATAGTTTCATATACAAAATACTGTTAATTTGAATTACATTTCCGACGACCTAAATTTTTATTTGTCTTCAAGATATTGTTGCAATTGTTGTACAGCGTAATACTAATACACAAATTAATTTTGGAAATTAGGATGATAAAAATTAGAATTCAGAAAATTGTCCTACGAAATGTTCATAAAAGCAGATACCAAATAATTTCATAGGACAGTGATTGGTTGGTAAGAAAATGTTTGTCGAAGTACATGTTCTTTACAATTCGCGCGACAAGCTTTTAGAAAACAAATAATTCAACATCAAATATTAAATTATTTTCAGTGATAAAGATAGGAAGTACCTTTATTTTTATTAGAAACTATTATGTATGTAAAATATAGTATGGAGGTATTAGCATTTGGTATTGCATTACCTTAATGAAAGCCTTAACTTTTTTATTCGTTTTGGCACATGTCTGAAATAAAAGCCTGTTCTTTAGAAAGGTTTTTTATTTATTGGTATCAGATTTAGATCGAAGATACCAACCGGGATCTTAAATTATCACTTTAGGTTTACCTATGGAACATTTATAAGTAAATGATCAGATGAAGTAAAACAAACTCCCCACATTACGTAAATAATTGCGTTTAAGGGTATCAACTAGGGGAATCTCGGACGCCTATATTAAGAAGTTTTTGCGTAGCGTACTTGCGAGCAATCGTGTACTCTTATCACCGTGTAAGTCACTTGTACCTATGTTTAGTACTTAGTGGTACACTAACGCTCCTAATCCATGGTGGATTCTGGATTTTTGAGGTTATGTTGACATAGGAGTGTGTATGCGAGAGATTTATTGGTTTTGTGTGCCGTATGAGCGCGTTCTGGTATACTCATAGTACAGTTTACTTGCGTAAGTTTGCATGGAAGTAGTTTGTTTAGGTTTATAATTTTTATTATGATTTGAGTCAAAAGTGCGCCATGCAAAATGCTACGATTTCACTACTACTTATGCTGGTTATGCTGGTTAGTTTCATCAGCGTAACGAATACGCTAGCAATCGTGTACGTTATTTTTCGTAATCGATAATCTTACGATGAACTGCATGACGTATTCCAACGAAACAAAGCAAGTGAAAATCCCTGATCTTGCATATTTGTGTTTAATTACGTGTCCGAAACAAGCACATCTCACTCCGCGGAATGATTTCGTAAAATGCGCTCGAGCAGTGAGTGGCTGAAGAACATTATTTCGCTGAGAAACGTTTCACCACAATTCGCCAGAGTTCGCTCTTTCGCTTCGCCCCCCCCCCCCCCCCCCCTCTGCGCCAACCACTGCACCAACCGGTTAATAAACTTGGCCACTTCAACTCCATAAAAGTGTGAGATGGGGGTTGGGGAAAGGCGCTTAAGCCGAGGCCCAGATTGCACTGTCAAGAGCAGGAGTTGACGAAATGGGAGGAGGAAGGGACTAGGAACAAAGGTGAGATTGCTTTTGAACCTCTTTAAACCGACTCTCGGCACCTGAGGTGTGACGGATTAGCGAGTTTTTCGGACTGGTGAGATTGTTTCTGAAAATGAGATTTAACGATTTAATAAATGAGTCACACACACACACACACAATTTATATATATATCATTATTTTTGCATTATAGATTATCGTTAAATTTTTAAATTAGGCTACTGTAAACAAAAAAATAGGATTTACTTAGCTTCTCAAGTATCGTAAATTCGGTTTCAGTGAAGAATAACGATCGCAAATGGAGGATGGAGCCATAAAAATAACTAAAAACTGCTCATTTTCAATTAACTCTGTAAATAATGTTGCTGGATTATAGATATAGCTGATTTGGATTATGGAATGTCGGACTATAGAGATTTTAGTGTCCTGCGATTATGAGGACCTCGAAGAAATATGTGTGACAATGACAGAAACGATGTCGAATTCAATATCGAATTTAATGATTTGCACTACATTAACATACTATAAGGGTTTTGGACGAAAGAAAAATTCTCCAACAAGATCCTTTTTCGGAAAAGGACAATTTTGGCTCTCTTTAATATTATAAATTTCGTATATTATGAATTCTAAAAAAGGAGATTACTGGATTGTTCCGAAGCATAAATGAAATACGTCAACGTCTTCCGAAAAAAATAAAATAAAAGTTCCTTTTTATCCACTGTCAGTGTCTTCGACTGTCTAAAGCGGTAATATCTTCGACAGAAAGCGATAATATCTTAAATTGTCTTTTTAAACACTGTGACCCTCAGTGCTCACCAAAATCAACGAACGTTAATGGAGTGCACATTCGCCAAATGAATGAAATACCAACCTAAACCATTTTCTATTTAGGGAAGTTCAATTCCGCAATTTTTCAGTTCAAGAGAACTGTTGGTATAAATATTTTTAATAACTGGAAATCTCACAAAATCGTATGACATTTTTTTTCGTTGATATTTTTTCAACAACCACAAAAGGAAAGTTAAAAACGATAAGTTACATCATGAAAATATTCTTATCAAATACAACTCGTAAATATAACACAAGTAGACTTATTTATTATAAATAATTATTGTTATAGTATGTTATTGTGTAGAGTCACAAACAAACAACCGATTGATAAATGAAGCATTAGTTAATGAAAGATATAATTCTTAAATATGCATCGACGCATACCAGGAAATGTAACTTTCCATTCTGCCACAAACATGTAAAGATATCTCGGTGCAGTTTCAAAATTTTTGAAATCTGTTCTGTCAACTATAATTTTAAGTTTTTCATATTACTATTGACTGATAAAAGACACTTTTTCATGAGTTCTGATCATTATATTTCTCAATTACTCTGCAGTTCAATAAGTTGATTTCGAATCAAAAGACTGTTAACATTCGTTATTAAGTCAGGAGAATTTTTGTTATTTCTCTTCCCCTCAATTTTGTAATTGGATATGGTAATATTCTACTTAAAATGAGCGCACTTCACTGTTACATTTTATTCCTGTGGAAGAACGTAAAACTGTTTACAGAACGTCCATAAAAAATTAATGTTTTGCGTTTTGAATTTTTATGCCCGGATTCATTAAATTTAATGTACTTGCCATTGAATTTGCGTCAGATCTTTTGAAGTACATATGCACAAAAATCATGCTTTTTATTCGGTAGCTACAATCACTTTTACATGAATTCTGGATACAAAACCAGTAAATTTAAGGTATATGCAAACATAAAAAGTAGATGAAATTCCGTGACATTTTTTTATCAGCGTACAGTAGCTGAGAGGTTTTTCGTAACAAGCACTCACTCTCCACCCCATTAGACACCCGCTCATTTTCATCCAGGTTGAGAGAGGAAGGAGACTAGTTCTGCATACCAGCTTGCAACTCAGCGCTTGAGTTGAATTTTGCTGGCTCTGCATGTTGAGAAACATTCCATTACAGACGAAACATAATTTAACGCTTTGATCTCGAAGCTTTTGTCTAGTGGGGCGTTTATTAAAACAAGAAATCGTGAATTTAGCGTTATCTCAATTCTTATAATTTATAAACACTATACTCAGAATAATAATAATATATTAAATAAATTTCAATCAGCAGCAAATACACTGATCAATATGCAGAAATCCGTAATCCTTGACACATGCCACGTAGTGCAAAAATTTCGAGGAGAAGAGCTTGATTGAACTTGACAATGTCCGTTCCTTAAGTGAAATAATCCAGCTTCGAGCTGTGGAAGACATTCATTCACTCATAACAACCATTATTAAAAAGGGGTTTATCCCCACAGACCTGTTCGAAAGCCTAGAAAAATGTTGCAGTAATCTTATCATTATACCTGTTAAGCATCTGAGTATGTTGTAGATGTGTGTAGTTGCGGACCCACGGAGAGTAAAGAGCCTGAAGAGGAGGCTGGAGCCATGGTCTCGAAACGTTGTTGTGAATATGAGAACTTTAATCTTCAAGTGATTATGTGATAAATCAGTGTTGTATCGTAAATTGATTGTCTTTAATACAGTTGCACATAGAATATAATATAATTATAAATAATATAATACTATTTTATTATCAGCTGTTCAGACATTTTTGATAAGTTCTCATTAAACAAGTGAGTCGAATCTTTTACAGTGCATTGAATCATTTACTAAGTGAATCATCTCTGGAGAACAATCTCTTTGGTCAATTTGAGTGATGTATCTTGATTGTTGATAAGCTAAGGAAATTTTCCTTTCAAGCCATAGGTTGATTCAAATATTTTGCCGTATACTTCAAAAAATAAAAAATAAAAAAAAATAGAAGAATTCTTCATCATCTTATGATTCAACGAGTTAATTACAAGTTCCTTCGCCGACTACATTCGAGTGTTAATGCTGTATCACGCAAGAGTTGGGCGAAGCCAAACTTCCTCGTCTCGTCACGAGACGTCACAGCGGATCGAGTTAGCAGAATGTCACATCGATTCATCGAATCAAATTGGCAACAGCGCACTAGTTTAAAACTATATAAACCACATGGCCTCTTCTCAACTCTACGCTACGACTACACGAGATTCAGTTCTAGTACAACGACTATTACTAATGAGAGGATAAACTTCTGATCTTGCCTCTCTTATCGTGGTTCGAATTCTTTACTGTCGTCGCCAAACGACATATATTTTCTCTTGTTGAACCTTTTACAATAGGGTTATTATGTTCGAACACATTGCATCGCTACTTTTATTCTCGTCGCCAAGCCGACATTTTCTCGCAAGATCGAGCCTACAATCGCACCTCAGAAGATGACTACTCATCAACTTTTTCTTTGTCAACACGTCAGCCATCCGGTCAAGTCTACAACAGCTTCAATCAACTGGTTTCCACGATCTTCTCTCCATGTCATCATGTCAGCTTTAGGAAATCAGTATTGTATTATTATTTCTCATCATATTATAGCATGTCATTGAATCATTTTAACATTGTTAACAATTAACTTTCATCTCACTCCCTCACCCATCATCACTTTGCATTTTTCCAATCATTTTGTTCTTGTGCAGGTAAGATTGAACTTGTCTGTACATCAGCCTATAATAAGCATCGTCTTCAAATGAAGAAATTACTGATTAGGTTTTTTTGCTTGAATTAATGTAAATTTGTTGATGATCATAATGTCGTGTTCAAAATAAAAGAAAACTGATTCATCAGTTTTAGTAATCGGGGTCGAATCAAGTATCGAGCCGATCGATAGAAAATGTATTTGAAACTGACCCCCGGATTAAGAGAAGTTGGACAACGTTGATGTAGATGATAATAGCTATAGGAACAACGAGAAATGCGTTTTAGCAACAAAGATTTTTATGGCTAGTCGGTGTTATATTGATGAACATTAATGTTGATTGCAGAACTTTCGAATGAATGATGTCAGAGTCGTGCAGACCGAAGTCGCTGTCGTACTCTGCCCTGAAGAAAGAAGGCCATGCAGCATGATGGCCGAAACGTTGGTAGTTGTATCTACTAAGACGCGGTTTGTCCCGGACAGGGAAGTGCCGCGGAAGCCTGCGCTTACGTATTTGTGATGTTTCAGCACGGACCGATGACGGAGAGAATATTTATTATGCACACTGATAAAATATTTGTTATTAATTTTAAAATTAAGTTGTGAGAAACATAAAAGAACTTTTTTCACAGAATAAATATTATAAAATAAATTTTATGAACTCAATATTCTCAATTTATTTCCATTTACGCAAATAAGTTATCGTTAATTTCTGTTCTCATCGTTTTTCTCTTATTTTCTGTTGCCAAATTTTGATGGCATTTTACAATTCATTGACTTGCGAAAGAAATGTTTGCATGATCTTTAAGTCCTGTCTTTTATTCTGTGCATTATTTATCTGAAAGATAAAGAGCAAGAAATCGAGAAAGATTAATGAAGCATCCCCCAGGTTATTTTGAGGTTCCTATCAATGAATGGTCTACCAGTGTTTATATTCACCTCTCTGAGAAATTCTAGTAATTGAATGTGAATGATTATTGAAAGGTTGGCTAAATTGGTTTCGATCTTCCTGAAGTACCCACTTCAGTTGAATCGCCCAACCAAATTGTGTGCGTCCACTCCCTGTGATGCAGGTAGGACGATTTGAAGGACAAATAAGTCTTTCCTGTCTGTCTTTCTCTTTCCGTTGTTGTATTGTCTAACAAATCATGTCGAGTGTTCATAATGACACCTGACGATATTTCCATAAAAAGTTTTTTCTAGACAGCAGCATTAATAAAGAAATTAAGACAACACACGGTAGTCTTCGATTATTCTTTTTTTTATTTTTTATTTTTTTTGTGGCTCATGGCTTTACGGTTCATGTCGACATCAAAGGTCATTGGAGCCCGAAAAACTTGTACAGGTGGGGAAAATGCAGTTACGCACTAAGGAGAGCCAACATGACTCTCCCCGCGTGTGGGACTCTCAGAATGAGACTCAACCATACCCACTTAAAACCCTCCTGAATTACAACACACCAAAACATATCTCACAAAACACATCAAATCGAGGGGGGGGGGCTAAAATGAAGGAGGTACATAACATGAGAGGGGACAAAGAATAAGGGGGGACAAAAAATGAGGGGTAGGACAAAAAATGAGAGGAATGAGGAAAATGAAAGATACCCTAGCCTTAATAGCGTCGGGATCGAAAAGAACAAGAGGTGACCAAGGGAGGTCAGGAAAGAGAAAGGAAGGAGTATGGCACAAGTAAGTGGAAGTAATTCCAGACTCAGCTCGGGGCCCCGTGTTCGCCAAACACCTACTTACTAGATGTAAGTCCCCTGGGTGGTCGATTATTCATGTTATTATTTTTCACTAACATGTGATAAAAACCATAATTGATATCCGTTGCAATTTTCTAAATATTTGTTTTAAAAATGTATCGCTCACATAATTGTAAATGTTTAAACATTTTTCATAAATAAATTATCTTATTGTCAAAAACTGTATTATCTCTCTATCTATGGGTTCCTCTTTTGTTCCACATTAAAGGACTCTGTACATTTCTTATCTAAGTGGCCCCTGGTCAACTTGGTTGGAATGAAGATATTTTTATAGATTATGAGCTCCTGAATAAATATTTCATAGGCGTATTTTACCATTCTTCATAGGTAGTTCTTGATACAGAGGTAATTGAAAATGAACTATCAAACTTGAAACGGTAGAACTAGTTGAACCAGGGAAGGCAATCAGTACATCTACCTCTGCGAAGTCAAAAGCTAGAGAGTAGAATGCTGCCTACATCCCTGTGGATGAGGACATGCTACAAGGAACAGTAAAGAGACGGCCACACTAAGACTTGAAAACAAACATATCGACAGGAATAGTGACATTAGAACTCAGAAATCTATGAAGAGAAAACAACATGAAATTTTACAAAAAAGCACAACAGCTCCAGTAATCTCTTTGCAGGAATGAAGCCTATTAAAAATGGCCAGTTGAAGGCAATTTAAACTACTTGAATTTTTTTTTTGCTATTTTCCTTACATGTTGTTAATTGGAATACCGAAAATACGTATCTTGGGTTTCTCAGTGTTTTAATTTTTTAAGAACAATGAAGTAGAAATATTTGCAGTATTTTGGGCTATCGATTTGGTATATCATTTTCACTATCTCATCAATTAATTGAGATAACATCCCAGTTGGACTAAGTCTTCATTTCAGCTGGACATTCTAGTAATGCGCCACGTGCCAAGTGACGTACTGGGATTAACTTCACCTGCGGTTTCACCAATCTGAGGTTTCACGAGACCGATATAATCCTAGAAGTCATTCCCATTCGATCGGAATACGAGGCGTGTGATAATTGGCTGCTTTGTGGTCGTAATCAGTCCTTTGATTGGATCGTCAGCGTGAGGATAGGACTTCGTTTAAATGATTGGAACGGGATTGGGAATACATTCGGGAAGAAACATATAGACAGTTAAGGATTGTCGCTACACGAATAATAAAGCTATGATGATAATAATAACCTTAACTATATATAGTTAATGATACAAGAATTATCGCCAATATAAATTTAATAATCATCTATTTATATACCGCGGGAAAGGATGGAACAGCGAAGACGGCATGCGGAAAGATATCTCAATCACATCATTTCTTTTCATGTGTTTTTTGATAGTGGTATTAACAAAGATGTTTATAGTAGAGTATGAGTAAACTCCGGAGAGGAGAAGATATTTTCTGCAAAAGTATGAGAATTTAAGCAGTAACTGTTTATAATCTGAGGAGTGTTAATGAACTAAATGATGAATATGCAATAGTAGATCGGAACAAACCAGAAATAATATTAATAGACAAATCTAAAAGAAAAACTTTTATTATTGATGTAGCTGTTACCTTCACTAACAATTTAAAAAAGACGGAGCAAACAAAAATTAGAAGTATGAGGCATTTAAGACAAATTCAAAATTCAAGTCATGTACAAAACGCTCAAAGGGTTGCAATATTGTCATTAACTATCAATGTACTGCCAGAAATGCAGAATCTTATATATTACGAACAAACCACCTGACAAGGAAGTTTTAAGTCTCGACTAAATTTTACTTCTGTCTTGGCATATAAGCTCACTCCAATACCTGTTTGAAGAGAGAAAATACATTGCGCAACAAAATAATAATAATAATAATAGCAAGGGACCATTGTAATAGTATCTACGGAAAACAGACTCATATTCTATAAAACATAAAAGAAAAATTATTTAACAAATACATTTAATTCACATATCTTTAAATCATTCCGCAAATATTGTCAATAAATTGTAACTACTAATATAACTCAAAATTCGATATTCATTATGATTCTCGTTCCCATGACAAACAAAATACAAGTTTGTTAAAACGGAGGCTTCCACGACCAAAGTCCATATAAACTTGTTTGTCGGGGACAAACCGCGTCTCAGAGGACATAACTCCCAACGTTTCGTTCAACGTCCTGCGGCTTGCTTCAGGGCAATGTCAGAGTTGCACAGAGATCTAACAGCAGAGTACGGTAGCGACTAAGATCTGTAAGACTCAATGTCTCCTGAGACATGATTCGTCTCGGACAAGTCTATAACATACAGTTTGTTTCTCTATTGTGCTCATGTTCAACCACCACACAAAATTATTTTCTAAATTAGGTAGAAGTGGTGTTGTCTTATATTATTTTTCTTGATTCACATTGCTCTTATTCTAGACAACACTTTATATCGGTCGTACAAAACACTTGATAGTTCATAAATTTACGTAACGTTTCGGGGAGATGTTTTCCCCATCTTCAGATGTTTTAGGCTTCAATTGATGATTTAGTACCAAGTCCTTCGTGTGAATACCATTGCATACATGATCTTGCTGCACGCTCATATGGTGCATGTGTTAATTGCGTTAAAATTATTTAACTTGTCAAAATTACATGGTATGATTGGTTCCTGTACATTTTCGAGTCATTCTGTCATCGTCTATTTTCTGTTGTTGGCCTCTAGCCTCACAGAGTTCACTAATTCACACAAGTTAAATAATTTTAACGCAATTCAATGGTCTGTTGTGACGGATTGTCTTGTCGGTGTGGAATGATCTATGAAAATAAATTTTGTTCCTGTTGTTTTCTGAAATGGGTTTTGGGAAGTATTTGTAGTAAGGGACTGTGTTCTTTTAGTCCATACTTCCCGCAGAGTTTCTAATGGATAACCTGATTGTGTCTATGAGTGTAATCTGTCAGTGCTGATCGAGAGCATTCTCCTGTGTGGATAGTTTTTTTTGTTAATTCTACGTCTTATTTTTAATAACAATAATTATAATAATTATTATTTATTGTCACAATATATAATAATATTTACAAATATTGCATGACCGCCTCGTCGCACCTACGTTGGACTGAGCAGAGCAGAGCAATAGCCTTCGTGGGGGATCAGTGGTTGCATTCCACTGCAGTCGATGACGTCACATGGTCGGCAATTGTCAGGACTCGCACTCGCAGGAGAACAAATGCCGTCGCTCTCGTATTGATGAGAATATAAAGGAAGGAACAACGAATCTAACTAATTATGAAACATTTAATTTTACAATTTGAAAACTAGCGTAGCAAAGTCTGGTATTTTCAAAGTCAAACTTTATTCTGATACATTATTTGGATACTTCCAGTCTTCGTTCTAAAAATTATAATTCGTGTACATCTTTCTACTTTGTGTTTTCCTCCTTTGTTATTTCTGTTATATTTATTTGTCTCTTGTTTTTATTCTGAGAACCTTATGAGTTTCCTCGTTTGTCTCTATCTCCGGTCCTTTCATTGCGCAACTTTGTCTTCTTTAACTTTTCCTGATTTCTCTTCCTCTTCATGTTATGTACTGCATTCTCTGTTATATATCCTTGTGTATTTATAATTTTTCAGTTATCTTCCTTTTTTCGTGTCCCTGGCTTTCCATTTTTGGCATGAGAAGTAATATAAATGTCAACAGAAAGATCACAAGGCCTTCGAATTACTTGACTCAGATTTTACCCCTCAGAACTATCGTAAGCAGTTTTTTGTGTTATTGTTTACTCCTTTTTCTTTTCTGTTTATAAATACATATAAGTTTAAATTTATTGTTTAAAGAAGCAGGTACAAACTGCGTATGACCACGTGGAGGACAATAAACTAATTTCCTCTCCGGAAGCAAGCAAGGGACCATCCCATCAATTCCGATCAAGGGTCCTAAGGCAGAGGCGGATTTAACATTTCAGCACGCTACTGAGATGAGAATAAAAATAGTTTGGTACGTGTTATAATATTAATAGAATACCAACAAATTTGCGCGGTCCAGTGGTAGCGTCTCCTCTTCCATGATCTCGCTGAGCGGTAGAGCGCGGGTTCAAACCCTGTTCGGCCGAACTAGGGAGAGTTTTTCAGCAGGGGATTCCCTCACCTACTCCAGACAAATGTCGGTTCGGTACCTTAAGTTCCCTGGTAACCCAACATCTCTCCTTCCCAATTCCCTTTCCCACGTCCAACGGTTTGATGGAAGAGCAGGCCTCATGGCCTGAACCTCGCCAAAAGGCATATAATGAATAAATAAACAAATTTGTCTTAAATAAAACATATATATTTAAAATTTCTGTTTTCTCTGTTTCTCCGCAATTTCTTCCTGCCTCTTCTCTCACGACGTTTTCTTCTCCAGCAGCCTTTGTCCCTATACTTCAGTCTCCACCCCCAACCTCTGACGTCACCGCGTCGTCCTCTCTTGCCTTCCGCCTCTGTCGGAACAAAAGCCTCGCGACAATGGCGCGCCCTGCGGAGCTGCTGCCACTAAATTATCGGGTTTAGCGCTGCTCGCTCCTTGCAATAGCCACTTTGGAAATTAGGGTCTGCCCTGGCCGTATATTACCTGCACCGCGACGGCGGTGACTGCTTCGGTGGGTTTGGAAAGCGCTTGCCGCTATTTTACTAAGCAGCTTCTACCAACCCTGCTCTCTAAAGCTGCTGCTCTGATGAATACAACTCGGGTTTCCTTCCACACGGTTTAAGATACTATGAGCGATGTACAGAAATTAAGGTATTATTTACGTAGGTACAATTAAATCACAAAAATATCTGAAATTGGCGTAAATAAGAAGAGTAATATGTACTTAAGTTTTTCGAGCTGAGATCAAAATACGACACCGGTAATATTTGAATGAAATAACTGGAATTGTTAATACACACTGCGTGTTATGAGAAAAAAACTTATTTAGAAAATAAAATCAATTTTTAAATCACGAAAGTGATGGAAGTTTACTTTGATTTGTAATAAATTTTTCGTAGTTTTTTTATATCATTTTTCTCTACAGATCACCCGATATCTGAGTAAGCTCTTTAACTTTTTTCCTTTGAGGTGAGATGCATAAATCACGAAACGTTGTGCTCGACCGCCATGTTTGTGCGTTTTAAACGAGTCAGGCGATCAGTATTATAATTTGTTCTATATTATTAAATAATATGCAGAAATTAAAACAAAAATGTTTTTTTCATCGTTTTTATAAATATCGTGATATGAAACAAAACGAATGAAAATAAAGAAAACCATTGTACATCTCCGTGATTTGACTGATTTGACCAATTAAGAGCTGCTGCTCCCACCTCAAGAGATGGAGGTAAATTTGAATGTTGCAGTGCTAAATTTCGAAGTCCAAAAAATGAAGTTCGATGCGACGGGAGTCGAGAGATAGAAGTGCCGACAATAATTTAATACCATGAAAGTTCAAATAGCAAAATAAACCATTAAAATAAGGACAATTCAAGTGATACGAAATTGAGTGACTGTGTGCTCGGTGAAATCTTGATGGGTTGCAGCGATGAAATGATGCGACTCGGCAACATTCTCGAATATCGTGAATATTTTAATGGAATAATTTATTATTATCTATCAACTGGTCTACTAAATTTGGACAAATCTTTGAATCTTTGAATAATACAATCTTAAAGTTTCATTGTGTGTTATGGATACAGCCTCTGAAGGGGTTATTCCAAATGATTCCGTTAGAAATTACGTGGGTACTTAATATTAAAAACAACCATCACTTTTCACAAGTTTAATATAAAATAGTTTAGTACAAAAATGTTCAAACCTTACGGAACAATTTAAGATTAATCACATAGTTCAATGATTTATTTAACAATTTTTAATTTCAGTTCTCTGCAATATGTATCTTTGTATTTTATTGTATTCCCTTTTATTCTGCCACCGGGTAAATTTTGCTCATTTGCTTTTAAAGAAATATTATTATAATTAAGAAAGTTATTCAATAAAAACTTATAAAATGTAGTGAACTTTTAAATCTGGGATTCTTTGTTATTTAGTAACTAATAGTTAGTATCTAAATATAAACAGAATAGATTAACTTACTGAAAGTTTCATAAATGGTTAAATGCTAATTTAGCGTCTGGTAGGTTCATACTGTGCGTGTAGGTGAGCAGTGATGTGCGTCTCGGTAATCCCTGGTCCTTAAAGGCATTCTGTCTCTTGAGGTAGTTCTACTGTGTAATGATAGTTACCATTATTGCTTTTTAACTACCTTAACCAGTCGACTCGGATTTTTTCATAAAATTTGGAAAGGGAACTTCGAGTACACTGGTTTATGTTTTTAATTTTTTTTTCAAGTTGCGTTAAACCAAACAATGAATTGGGAATACTTCACATTTGTTCTTAAAAATTTCTAACAAATAAACGAAAAAATGTTTTGGGAAAAAAAGAACCATTTTGTTGTTTGGATTCTTTTCCATTATTGCCGACTATTTTGCTCACTTCCGCGTGACACTGAACCATCTAAATCTTCACTAATTGGCCGGTGACTGATCCTCAGTAGAAGCATTTACACAACTAATACAATTTAAAAATATCGTATGGAAAGTGAATTCTCTATCTTTCCCTCCAGAAACGTCACTGAGAAAGCATAATAAAAATATTTAAAAATCAAACTAGTCTCTTTGCTAGTTCTCTATCAATATATTTCATTTCCAAATTTAAGTGATCACGTATATCTTCATATCATTAGATTTTTCCTTCCATATTTTAATATGTTTTTTAGTTTTCAGTCATCTTACATACGGATTTATATCCTCTGTGGGATGCATCGTATTTATCTGATTTTTAAACAATATGTAATTAATTAAACAAATAATCAAAAACTGACGATCTTTTATGGGCGATCGATTATGCCCATAGAAGGTTGTAAGTTTATAATTATTTATTTAATTAATCATATAATGGACATTAATTGTAGATGAATATAAGCGAAAGTTCGTTGAACATAACTTTTTGTAATTATCTTTATCTATACAATGTATTTTACTTTCGTCACTTACAGAAGTTAAAATTTAAATAATAAAAAATATACAAGTTAAGAACCTAAAAATATTTGTTCTCATGTTTTGGTTCCAAAAAAATTTAAAAATATTAAAAACGTTTCCTCCAACTGCATTATTCGAATTTTCCTTTCACCTATTCATGTAATAAATTCAATATAAAAAAGAATCATTAATATCAGGAATATTTTCTAGTGCATCTCGACTTTAGTTGAAGTGGTCTTCTTATCTGCACTTATTCTCGATAATATCATTTCACAAACTTTAAGATTTCACTTTAGATTACTGTCCGCAGAAGCAATAAGTGTCCGAGCTCCACCATATTTCATGTAGTAAACGTAGTGTGGGATTTTCCGTCTAGAGCGTTTAAAACCATTCGCGTTTCAGAGCTGTTTCATCCAGCTCAGCTTGAATTAGTGCTCAAATATTCACGGTTAGAGTGTTTAAGTGCACGGGATATTGTATAAGGGGACCGGTCCGTGGTGCTGATTTAAGCGAGCGCGTTACAACTCTGCAAGAGCAAGCGTGGCTAAGTGAAACGCCTCTTTGTAGTAAATGTGCAAGCGAAGGACCATCCGTTCGAAAGACCACACGGGATATGTCGTGTTTGAATAATGCCTAGGCGCCTGTTATTAAAAGCATTCTATGTTTACATACATACGTCCAGTGCTCTCCGGAAAATGATTCAGTTGGATTGTCTCAATCATCATTTTAGATTACTCAATACAAAACCATTCCCACAAATTAACATCGATGGGATACAGAAATCTACAAACATTTTTAGTTTGCAACAAAATAAAATATTCTTCAATATTTATACTGTGTTCTTACTCAACGCAAATTTACTTTCGTAAAACTCAAGGTTCGTGTTTCAAATTCATCCTTGATTTGTCCTCATTGACAATTTTTATTACGTCTACATGTATTTATTATAAATCCGTTTTTAAATGAATGACCGGTGTTTTTAATACGCATTAGATGAAAATACTGGTGTGTTACATATTCAAGCATAGTACTATAGTTTATCATATTCCAATTGTAGTTATATTGCAGTTTTTACAACCAAACTCGCGCCAAATTTTGAATTTTCATTGTAGCTAGTCATTCTGTCTATTGTAAATGCTTTTCACAGTCAATTGTCGAAACAATTGGGAATGAAACTTGTAGAAAGAGGCTGGACAACATTACATGGCACTGCGTTCTCATCAGTGCTCTGGAAAAACGAAGAAAGTCTGTTGGCAAATATGCTGTAAATCTAAGCGGTTCAAGTTTAATGTTATATGTCTTCATAGATTTTTTCAAATCATATAGTCAATATTTCAGTACCAACAGTCATTATAAACTTTTCCCAATGTTTCCTCCAATTATATGTATTATTCGTTCGTTTACGAATTCTGAAGGTTTCACTGTTACCCCTTTCGTAAATTGAATAAATAAATAAATAAATTAATTTATTTATCGTCAAAAAAGCTGAGACAAACTGCGTATGGCCACGTGGAGGACAATAAACTAATTTACTCTCCGGAAGCAAGCAAGGGACCATCCCATCAATTCCGATCAAGGGCCCTAAGGCAGAGGCGGATTCAAAATTTCAACATACTCTTTAGATAAAAATAAAAAGTGAGGTACGAGTTATACCAACAAATTTGTAATTAAAAGAAATCAAAAAATTATTTCACAAGTTTGTATTATTATCGAACCATATATAATTCGGAAAATATTGTTTATAAATCGTAACTATTAAAATAACTCTAAATTCGACATTCATTGTTACGATAGACCGTCGCCCCTAAGCCCGAATATAAAATCGCCTCCACCCGAAGGTAGACCCGAGCTAGGATATGGCTACGGAATTAATGTGCACAAGCGTGCCAAGGTTGAGTACAGATAAAACCAAACAACAATTGCTGCAGGAGAAATTTAAATTTCCTTGTAAACGAGACGAGAGGAGATGCACTGTGCAGTGGTCCAAAGCGACCCCGCCCCTCCCATGCGCCGAGACCGAAGCGACGGCCCGTGGAAGGAGGGAGCGAGGGAGACAGCCGTTAGAGATGTCGTGAAGGTGCTGTTTTTATGTACCGCAACTTAGTTTTACGAGCGGAGGCGCTGCGCTCGAGCGGTCGACATCGTAACTCGATGCATCGCTCTACCCCCCTCCCCCTCCCCCACGGTAACCCGTGTCCTTCAGCGTTTCCACTTCATGCCCTTGGCGACGAATCGCTCCTTCCAGAGCATCACTTCGAACAAATTAGCTCCTTTCTCCTTGCTCCATTGTTGGGACACGATTCACATTGCAGTTCAAACCTCCGGGTTTAATTGTTACGGGTATCAAAATTTACACCCACTTATTCTAGTAGCTGAGTCTTGAAAATTGAAATTTTGGTAGCTAGAGCCGTGAAATGAATTAGAAAATTCTAAACAGTGGAAAAAAATAACTTAAAAGTACGTTTATTGAAAGGATAATATTTGCACCAAAGGATGGCATTGCTGCATTGTGAATGAAATCTGCTGCTCGATTGAAACGGTGCAATAATGATACTCTGTGTTATTATAATACCAATTTAATGCTTCGCTAGAGCGGAACTCGAACGAGTGTTGAGATGAAAGTCGCAAGTTTTGTTTGGGCGCGACCCCAAATGGGAACCTAGGGGTATAACCCCTCGGCGAGCGCAGAGAGTGTGTATTACGCAGTACAACTGTAACATATCTCAGTAAAATATGCCTTACAACTCTTCTAGGCAGATTATATTGAAAGTAAATATTTTCCTGTGTGTAATTAAATTTATGAATGTGTTTTAATTCATACTAATGTTTGATATACTGTTTCATTTCTTTATCACTTAGATTGTAGATTTTCTGGACCATTGTTGGTTACTGTTAGTTCGGGCAAACTAGTTTTTCCTGTTCTCTTTAATTATTAAAATTCTGGGGTAATTATTAATTCTGGTGTGATGCCTCTCCTTCGCCATTATTGTCCGCACATTGGAAGTTTAAGACAATAAATAGGGGATACAAAACATTGAAGAGACATTTTGCTTTCTCTTCTCAAAAATTCGTACGTATTCTTGACTAATGCGATATAACGACCCTATTCGTAAAGGAAACCAACGTTATAGCTTTTTCATCACCCCCCCCCCCTATCTTGTGAAATTTACCAAAACTCTTTGAGTCGTTTTTAAGGAAAATAAACTTGAAAAAAATAAAAAAGAACGAATAGTTGAACATTATTTAATGAATAGAAATCTGTGCGAGATCCTCCAGCGTGATGTGAAAAGTGGTAATTTCCTTGTCTGGGCACAAAATATTGAAATATTTGCGATGCTGTAACTCTGTTCTTGTTTGTTCATATTCAATAAATATTATATTTTTGAATTTACATTTTCACGTGCTTTTTTAATAACTATGAATATATCTCTGCGGCTACAAAAAGCTGCCAAAATTCGTCTCAAGTTACGACATATGTTTGTAAAAATTACTTTTCGATATTTTTATTTGTTTAGAAAATATTTGATACGTCTATTTTATATCCCGTGTATAAACATACATAGTATTTTTGCTACCTTCATATATTAGAATAGAAATTGCAATATCGTTTTCTCTTTGAAGGAATTGTTGAACCTTGATTCGTTCGTCACCCCAATCGTTCTTCATCTCCTCGCGTCTGTCCGTCCGTTCGTCCGTCTTTCCCACAATTCCCTGCGGAACGCGGCCTGTCTCTNGCGTTCTGTTTACACAAACCACAACTCTACTTTCTCTCTCTCTCTCCATCCGTCTCTGTCCCTTCTCTGCTACGTGTTTGCTTCTGTCGGGTTTACTTCACTAATGTTCTAGCTCAATAACCACGATAGGCTTACGAGGATTCAGTTATTTTTATTTACACGACCACAGTCCAGCTCTCGAAAATCGACTCTCATTTTCCATTCCTTTTTTATTTTAAATCTTTAACTAGCCTTCGATCAACCCTTATATTTCGAAATCGTACAAGAAAACGAAAATCGGAAAAAAAACTATTTGCTAAAAAACGACTTATACCGCCTCTTTTTTTCATTGTAGTATTTGTAAGTATGGGCTCTAATGACCTTGCTGTTGACGAACTCTTATATATATAT
>NNCF01139229.1:125063-161492 GCA_002313205.1 Laupala kohalensis
CCTATACAATACCGATGGCACCATTTATTACAATCCCGCAACAGTACATTGTTTCTGTCAAGGCCCTCGTATCCTACTTCTCCGTTTCACCGCAAGAGGCGCACGCATCAGTTGAACAGTTTATTTGCTTGTCGAAGTGGCAGTGATAAATTCGAGATGGCGGCTGTCAGAGTTCAAGCGAGTGGACGTGTGTTGTTCCTCTTTCGAAAGCGAGCATCATCGAAAGCTCTCCCTCTCTCTCTCTCTCTCTCACCAGAGGCTTTTGCTAATAATGAGATTATCCCCGTCGCTGAAGGGTTTGTGATATTCAGAGGAAGTTGTGAAAGTTGTACTGTATTATCTCTCAGTTTGCTCAGGCAGTTGAACGCGTTTAGCAAACTCTAACCTCGGGCGAGGTTTGCGTGACAGATTTCTGGCGATATGCGCTGTAGCCCATTGCTTTACTAACTCGTAAAAGTACGTGAACGTCGCTAATTTTGTAGTTATCCGCAAACGAAAATACGTTGGTCATTCAGAAAAATGAAAACGTTTATAAATATTTTAACCATAAAAGATATCATTAAATTTTTTTTAATGAATTGTTATTATACGTATTGTCAATTTTAAGTGCTCTTCGTTCCTTGTTCAATTTTTTATGTATGTATTGTAATTTGTTTTAATACGTATCTCTTTAACTCAAATTAGTGGAATGAATTATTTTACTTATCTGTGGCTACTTTGTCGCATATTTTGTTAAAAAGAGAAACATTGATTATATTCATTGTATGAAATAATTGCGAATTTTTTTTTGTATCGTGGTGTTAGATATTTTGACTTTATAGCAATACATGTATTTTGATTCTTTTCTATTTCATATCTCAATTCATGTTTGTGACATGTGATAATAATGAGGTATATTACTTTAATAGCATGGAATTGTTACTTTGAAGTTTATCAGTAATAATAATAATAATAATAATAATAAACTTTATTGTCAAAAGCGTAATTGCAATCTGGGTATGACCACGTGGGGGATAACAAATTAAACTTCGCTCCGGAAATAAGCAAGGGACCATCCCATCAACTCCATTCAAGGGCGCAAGGGCAGTAGCGGATTTAAAATTTATATACAAATATATAATAGAATACGTACTGTTATCCATTTATAATTCCAAAATGAATCGTTCTGTGAAATTCGAGATTAATAATAGCAAAGGTTTTAAATGACTTTTCCACCTATGGAAAGTTCTTCACTATGCGAAAATACCAATTAATTGTGACGAGAAACCCTCGTCTCTCCTCTTAAATAAATTTCTACCCATGGGTCGAACTTTCTGGGTAATAACGCGTATTATAGGAAATGTCATTGAAATCTCCAATTCAATGAAGACACATACGACCCAACGTCACATCAATTCTTATCTTATTAAAAGTTCCTTTCTTATATCCTCGCAGATGTAGACGTCTTTAACGTCAGTGATCCCTTTTGAGATGAAAGCATCTGGTCGCTTATGTGATTCCCAGAATCCACGAATGAAATGCACGATAACGCGTAGAAAGTAATAGAAAAAAAACCGAAGAATGGTCGTAAAAAGAAGACGGGGAGAAAGGAAGGATGCCGACAATGGCGGTCGTGGCTTGGAATTGTCACCAAACTAAATGGCTCTCTTGGATGGGGGATTTGTCCCGGAGATAAAGTTAGACGCGTTGTTTGACCCCGAATAAGGGACTCGTGATTTCGGACTCGTGATAAAACTAATAGAAGGGGCGAGACGGGGATAACGAGATGGAAAATGCATACGTGCGCTACGTGAGGAGGAGACGAGAGTCCGGGTAAGCTTCTCCCTTTCCACACGTGTCCGCGTCCCCACCACACGTGTCCGTAGGAAGGCTAAAGTTTCTCATTACAGCTGCCGTATTAAAGAGGAGTCTCCGGTGCTCTCACACGTCCGTGGATTTGCGTGACTGCACGCCACCCGTCACTGCAGACGAACGCGTGTGCGAGTTGTCGGATTGCAGGTCACGTAATGAGGACTTGCACGGGTCGTTGGGTCCGTCACTGGAGAGATTGGTGTTTGCAGTGAAATTTTGTGCAGGTTTTTATTCAATGATACAAACTACTCTCGACTGGGCGGGAGTTTCCAACCAACATATTCGAGAGAGAGAGAGGACGCTATTCGAGTAGAGTTTCCTCTATTCAATGTCGTTTCACCAATTTTTTTATGGAGGACTTTGTGGATGAAGGTCAGCCATGTTCTAAAATTAGAAGTATCAACGGTGTTTTCTGCTTTATTACTTAACGATTTTATCAAATAAATATTTTACAATTCTAATATATTACTGATATATTGAAATATTTTACACGAAAAAAATTGTTGAAATATTGTATTTTAATTGAACAGCTCTTGATCTCATTGTTAGATATGCGTTTTACTCCACATCCAAGATTATTTACTTGCAAGAAATGCGAAAATCAATCGCCAAATCTCAATTTCTCAATATCAACTGAGCTGCCTTTGGAACTAGAATACATTACGGTTCGACTAGTAAAAGGGGGTAAATAGGAGTAATTTGCGATCGGTGTATGAAAACCATTTCATCTATTTCTAACTTTTGTATAATTAAATTTTATGTACCGAACTTTTTGTGTTCGTTCAATTTACACGGTAAAATAAACTGTTTCAAGGACTAGACGAAATTTATTTTTGTATTTAGGTTTGTGCTACTAAAATTCTGAATAAGTTTATACTATTATAGAATTAATTATTTTTTAAATTTTTTTTCTTCTGAACTCTCATTACCATTTTTATATTTAGGAATAAGCAATTAAGTTTGACGGCAAACATTATTTTGTGTACAAAATGTGTATATTTTGTCATGAGAAAATTGCGTTGCTTCTCGTGCGGAATGACTCTGAACTCTAGTGTAATGAGGCAATGCCATACTCCATGTGTAGACAAACCGCAGACCACATTAAAGACAATCCACTACTACAAATGCGGTGTGGTTCCTCTGATGAATATCACCTCAAAAGCGAAATGGTCAAAGGTGTTTTTTATTCCTATGTAGATGCTCCATTTGGTTGGCATAAAACAATAAAAGTGATCACAAGTGACTCAAATAATGCTTTGATTTCACATAAGCTTGCGAAAAAGTCGATATTCTTTTTTCCCCTAGTCATTACTATGGGTTAATACGCGGTTTCGTTGGATAGTTAACTGCTATTCAATCTGCTTCAACAGGGCATGTCTGCATGTGTGACACTAAAGTGGTTGTGACACTATATTTGAACTGTCCTTTGATTATTGGTGAATATTTTGTAGAACTGGAGTCTGCTTTTTCACTTCCACCCAATTGGAAGTTATTATTATAAAGCGATGATGAATTAATAGTATTTATTAAGATAAAATAACTTATGTGAGTAGTGTAATGCATTATAAATCGCTTGCTCAGAAAAAAAAATTTGGACGTGAGATTGTAACTTGTTTTAAGAAAACCATAAATTTATTAAACGAAATATGTATTTATGTACTGAGCTCAAATTATGAGAGTTATTATGAAACATTCTTGTGCACCACGTTTACACAGTTTCTCTCCCTTTGTTTTGGTCAATGCTGTTTAAAAAATAAATCCTGTACTTGCTCAAATTTAAGGTACTGGTTGTGTTAATTCTAAAGGTAGCGTTGTCCATAAAATTATGTAAGTCGTGGAGCATTAAGATATTTTCCGAAATTTACGTACATTTGAAGAAAAGCAAAAAATATCTGTTATGTAATTAAAATGTCGTAGTTAGGTGAATAGCATATCCAGAATTTTGAACTGGGACGGGCCGGCGCTTGAACTATTAAAGGGGCCAACATACTACGTCTTTTTTGCTCAAAAACGTGACACGAACCACTATCAAAGTTTTTGGAGTTTTGGGCGTCGACTGAGGACGATAACGTCACATAAAAAACGATTTTTTTTATTTGCAATAAAATATTAAGCGTAAGTGTTTGTTAGATAAACGTCTGGGAAGTTTGATGGTATCTATAATATTTATACTTTTAAAAAAATTGTTTTGGGTATTCGAGGTATTCAAGGGGAGGGGGAAGTTGCTTTTCTTGCCTGCCCCCATTGGCAACGCCCATAATCGTTGTATGTCAATTCTTTTGTATTTCTTTATTTTATTTTTTTGGGGGAGTGGAGGGGGGGGGGAGAGAACGCAAGTCGGGGGTAGGTGTCCCTCGCTGCCCCATTCCTACGTTTGACTACGTGCTTACCCTTTGCGGATCCACCCCTGATGAAATTTCAGAAACAACACCAGTATTTTCTGGAACAAATCCGCCTAAACAGCGTTTGATGAGTGAATAGAAGTTTGTTCACCGCGAGTGAATCCATCACCAAAGAGGTCTTGGAACATTATGGTTGTTGAGTTGTTGAGCGCTAACGAGATAACCATCGTTGGGGGGGGCGGAGGGCGGAGGTAATCACGTGACAATAAGCATGCGTGATTACCTCAGTCGGTTAGTGCCTCGTTCCCTTAGACCGCATCCCAGATTGAGTCTCTGCTACAGCATTCCGATTGCCTTCGTGTGTTAAGCATTGCGATGTTACAGTTTCACATCGGTTTTATTGATCCTTCCTCATTTAGGAAGCTTGAACTTTAAACGTCTAAATTTTATATAAACGCATGCAATATTATACGCTGATAACAATTTTAACTCCTAAAACACGTCGTATTAGCCATCATGGCAATACATAAATTATTTATTGTTCGAATAATTTATTTTGCTCTAATTTTAGAATTATTCTTTTAATGTCTTAAAGTGGTAAATGTTAATTTTATGTATTACTGAATCTGGANGGAATATTTCCCAATTCTTATTTTAAAATATGAAAGTTAATGTAGTATCACTGGAAGCCCTGAAGATTGCTTTTCAATCGAAATGTCGGTTTTTATATAAACTTATTTAATTTTTTATTTTCTAAATTCACCAAATAATGCGTAAAACGTTGAGTCGAAACGTTATGGGGTTAAAATAGATATTGTGGTCGTTAAAAATACGTCGTAAGTTGTAATTTACTTTTCTTCAGTTTCTATATCAAATGTTTTGCGTAAATATTTTGCCAAATGTAATCAAATGTAGTCAAAAGAACGTTATAATTTATTAGTATAACGGATAATTCTGAAACTGAGTAAATTTACAACACTCTGTCACGAATGTAAATTGAGTACAGAGCGCGCTCTAAGTTACTCTGCTTGCGACGTCACTCCTGAGACTGTAAATCTAAATGGAACAAAGTGAGCCATTATGTGCAACTTCATTGCGATCCCATAAGTCCCCGCGCGGCAGACGAACCGCGCGAGTCCCACATCGGGGGATCCCAACGGAGTTTCCCCCCACCCCCACCCCCGGCGGCGGTGCAGCGCGACGCGCGCGGCGTCAGCACTAATTTCATGGTCCCGCCGCCGGCGCGCGACAATCGTGTGCACGGCGGGTTGCGGGGTGGAGGAAGCGCCAGGGGCTGGGCGGTGGGAGCTAGAGCAGGACACGGGAGAGGTGGTTAGGTTAGCGCAACGAGGCACAACGGAGGCACAGACGGCCGGGCGACGGCGTCTGCAACTGATGGACCATAAACCCAGGTGGCAATAAAGCGGGCCGTTACCGGCCTCGCCGCTGCTCCGCGCACATGAAGTCGACTCCCGTCTCCACGACGTGTTCTCGTTACGATAATGTCCGTGCAACGTCTCGCTTAACGTCCGCTCAACGACCGGTCTGTCCTCCATTTCCCTTCTTTGGTATTTTCCTCTTTCCTCAATTTTTTCGCGTTTTTTGTGTGTGCGAGTGGCTCAGTGGGTGGAGCGGTGACTTGCTGACTAGATTGGAGATTTTTCTTCTCATATCAAGATCCAGACTGACTGCGAAACCTACTCAGTCTACTGTAAAATGAGTACAGGGTCAAACTGGTCGGAGCGAGACGCTGGCAACATCTTCTCTCCCTAGTACCGAGGCCTAGTAGTTGCGGAGCTCTATTATCCCTGAACCCCTTGGGCATCATCTCGGCCTATTGTGAGACAGTTCGATGGACTTTTCTCTTCAAATTCGGACTTTACTTCATCAGTCCTAAGTTCCTTCCTGGGCGTGTTGATCTTTGTTATTCCTCACCAGAGCTTCGTTTCGATGTCAGAATTACGTAATTAATGATTTTATGATGTTTTATTTATTAGGACATATTTTATAATTTCCGTACATTTCTTGTTGCAAAGACTATTTCTTATGTACGTTACATGTATGTACTTACACATGTCGTACGACATTCCTCCTCAATTTGTCATAAAATATTGAACATTTACAAATAATATTATCGAGTAATTTTTTTTATTATACCTTCTCTATGTATAAATTGATTCCAATTTGTTTCATATTTGTATATTTAATACCTGGTACGATATAACCATTTTATTTCTATTAAATTTCGTTATCTTTTTTTGTAAAATTTAACAAACTTAATTTCTGATTTTAACTGCCTTTTAGGTGACTCTACCGTAGCTTCGATGATTTTCCTTTTGTCAGAAGTTGCACCATTGGTTGCGATGTGGTTGTTGCATTTGTGTGTCGAGGCTCTCTCCCATCGCACAGTGAGAGCAACTCAACTCATTTTCTGACAAGTTTCTCTGTAGAGGGACAGCACTCGCCGTCGGTGGATGCGATGAATTTGTTTACCTTTTCACACGTACCGCAATGCGCAAAAATTAAAGCACAAGACAACACTGGAAAATACGAGAATCTTGGAGGAAAGATGTTCCATGTATTGGCTACATATTCCCGGTAGAATGGAAAATTTGCGCGCAAAAATGTCAAATATCTGCGGATTGAGTAGGGCAACGGAAAATTTCCATTAGCATTAATATTTTAGTATTACTAATTAATTCAAGATGTACAGTTTGTTACAAATGTTCTGAGTTGACCCAACATACTGTTAGCATAAGCCATGGAGCGACGCTAGACGAAAAACACGTGACCCACGCACCCTGTCATCTCGTTCAATTGTGATCGAGCACGGCAAAAGGGATTACTCCAGTAGTTTTTAACAAATAACGTAAAAAGTGTACTATGAACTGACGTCATGAAAACACGATTCACTTCTTCAATATGAATCGCAGTTCAACTGAGTAATTGGTAGTATTAAGTACTTGGCGTAATTTTCACTTCGTGTGTGAATTAATAGGAGTCAGTGAGGCTCAGTGGGTAGAGCGCTGAGTTGCTGGCTACATGGCCGGGGTTCGATCCCGGTGAGATGGGGATTTTCCATCACACCTCAACATCCAGACTTACTCAGCCTGCTGTAAAACGAGTACCATGGTCTATCCTGGGGTGAAATGATCGGAGCGAGATGCTGACTACATCTCCTTCTACTAGTATCGAGGTCAAGTAATTGCGGAGCTCTACCTTCCGCGAACCCCTTGCGCACCTAAAGGGGTAGTTCGTCTTTTGTGTGGATTCATATTTTTATTTACTTCCACTCTTTTCATTCAAACACAGTATCCACTACATTCTCTAATTTCGAATAGCGGAAAGAAATTATTACAAACAGTTCTTTGTAAAATTGACCATTTATAACAAATATCACGTCCATGTGTCTTTCTGTGCGTATTCGTCGTCTTACTCTGTGAACGTAATAAATTTATTATAATAATAGTAAATTTGTAATAATAATAAATTTATTGTCAAAAAAGCAGTTACAAGCTGCGTATGACCACGTGGAGGACAATAAACTAATGTAGTCTCCGGAAGCAAGCAAGGGACCATCCCATCAATGCCGATCAAGGGCCCAAAGGGAGAGGCGGATTAAAAAAATTCAGCAAAAACTCCTAGATAAGATGAAACGTTAGCTACAAGTTATAATACTAATACAATGTCAATATGTTTGTAATTTAATACAAAAAATTTAGTTCACAAGTACGAATTATTATCGAACTATAGATTATTCTGAGTATAGTGTTTACAAACCGTAAGAATTGAAATAACACCAAATTCACGATTTATTGTTTCAATAAACGCGCTCCTAGACGAAAGCCTAGAGAACCTGTATAAGAAATCCTGAGAAAAACACTTAGGGCCATATGAGCGCGATCTCCACTTTCACCACATCTGTCGGGAAAGATTTTTTATTGCTTCATATATCTTAATGCTGAGGTTGCTTCACAATAAAATTCTACCTCTTCAAAATAAATATTCACAGGTTGAACAGAACAAGATTTTATTATGTAGGATTGATATGGACATGTTATTTATTCGTAAATAATTAATAACACCAGTTTGGCAATCACAGCGTTGAAAGCTTTGTAAAATGATGCTATCTCGTTTAACTCACTACTGCCGGTGAGTAGGTTGTCGTTGAAGAAGTTTTCTTTCTCGTCGCTAGATGGCACCGCTGGTGACGTCTCGTTGTAACTAGTTGATGGAGTACGATATTCTAGCGCGTGGTTGCGTTGCTGGTAGCTAGTGGTCCCGTAAGGTGGCGCGTCGTGTCCTCGGGTCGTAGAGTTAGTTCTATGGTTACCGCGCGAGGGCGTTTCGTGATGACGCTTCTCCGAAGTTTGAATATCAACTCACTTGGACACATGGGTATTCCGACGTCTTGGTGGTTGAAATTATTCAGTCACAGATTTGAACTTAGAATTATTTCTGAGCTTGTGTGTTGGAAAATAATTCAATCACAGATTTGAACTTATAATCGCAGAGCTGGGTTCTTTTTTTGAGATTATCGGGTGGCGATGTTCATTCAGGCAGGTTCTCGGTCGTACTGAGCTGGGCTTGGTCTGTCGCCATAAGCTAAACTTTGACAACTTACGACGTTGGCGACGTAACACTAGCTCGAGTTTCATCTATTGATGTTCTTGAATTTTCTTAACAAAATAGACGACGTGCACTTAGTAGTGCGCGCGGTACGAATGCGTTGTGGAGTCTTCTAACGTATACAATGTAGGGACTCTTTTCGTCGCATGTAGAGATTCTGTGGTGTATCTCGTCGGTCATGGACCTTACGTAGCTGAAACGTCGTCGTGACAACGGCGCACAACAGTATGGCGCTATTGTGTGTAACAACATTCATCTTTTATATGTTAGATACACGAGGGAGCTCGTCATATACGTATTTAAGGTACGTGTTTCGTTATATATGTAGAAAGGTGCTTCTACACATCGTTGACATCCCCAATTGCCCCCGAATCACAGAATCACGTGTCCTGGGTTCGAATGTGGTCCTTCAGACTCCGTGGAGACCTGTGCGCTCTGAATGGATAATTCTCTCTGTCCCCGCTGGATATTCGCCAGCGATTTGATAAGGGATGGTTTTTGCCATGTGGTACGGGTGTGGCAATTGCTTTTTGTGACGCGAGGACGCGAATGTATGCACCGTCCTCGTAAAGTTACGCGTGAGGAATGAACGGAACGTGAGTTGAAATGTGCGACTTGGAGAGAAGTATTTTACAACTTTGACACTTTGTTTTCGTGGGTTTTGAAACTGCTGGGATCGTAACTGCAAACATTAGAAGCGCGGAGGCGAAACCCTTTAGGGCTTTAGGGCTTTCCTTCTTTATGTTTGGTTTTGATCCAGAGATGTGTATACACATACACGGTTTCCCCTTCCATATGTAACTTGATATACAGTTTTGACATTAATAAAGCAAATTCTTGAATCGCAAAATATCTCGCAAACAATAACTGTATATAGTATATTTCTTAAAAAAAAAAGCTTTAACAATTCGATAAAATTTATAAAGGCAAGTTCTTTCGATGTGAGAACACTGTCTAATACTGAGTCATTGTTTGAGAAAAATAGATTTTTGTGCTTTATTCATTATTAAAATTGATTTATGAACTTAGTTTTGTAGAACAATATATTAATCAACACTATTTAAGCGTTTCAGAATTTCTTACGCACATATTCTCACATCGGAAAGTTGCAGTTCAGTCAGCGAATATAAGACGATAATGTTTCTTAAGAGAATATTAAATGAATTGGTTAACTAAAAAATGTAAATTTTTTGCTCAATAAACATATTTTCGTGGCGTTCGTCTCACTTTATTGCTACTTTTGATATAAAATTTTGTGTTGCGGTTATTTATCATTACTATTTGCTTTCCAAATAAACTACGAAATATTGTAGTTCTTCGAAACGAGTTGGAAACGTCTGAGGAAAATGAGGAATATCCTTTTGGGGTGTTACGATTTTCTTTCTTTTTCTTTTTTTTTGAGAGCTAGAATGATAGTTGGTACATTTTGTTGTTGTATTTTGTGATGGAAATGAAGCAGTTCAGTGATGGAATTATATTTTATTCCTTTTTTTTTCATTGTACTACACGTAAATGGGAAATGTAGCGTGCTATTGAAGCTTACCTACTTGGGCCGTTAGGAGGTGGGAGGTGGATGTTATTGTTAGTAGGTGGACGTCTTAGCTGGATTTTCCAACAAACTGTCCCACGTGGAGGTGTTAGTAGGAATAGTTAGTAATAGTTGGAGTTAGTGAT
This sequence comes from Laupala kohalensis, assembly GCA_002313205.1. Classification (NCBI taxonomy): domain Eukaryota; kingdom Metazoa; phylum Arthropoda; class Insecta; order Orthoptera; family Trigonidiidae; genus Laupala; species Laupala kohalensis. The sequence goes on from NNCF01139229.1 coordinate 135,560, forward strand.
AATAGGAGCAGTAGGAGGTGGATAGAGGAAGGAGGGTTCGCTTTTCAGAAGACACAGCTATATGAACTGAGGCATTCATGTGAAAAGCTACAATTTTTCTTTTTCTGGCCCTACCGGGAATCGAACCGGGGATGACTTGGTGATGAGCGCGCACGCTAACACCTTAGAAACCGGAGGTGGTGAATTGTATTGAGGATCAACTAAGACCTGAGGAATATAGCGTTCCTTGTTGAAACGTCGGCCTAGTTCATAAATTTATCACCCAAGCGCGAGAATTAATTTTCACTTTACATTTAACGAGAATGATTGAAGAGAAGAATAATTCTTCACTGTCAGATTATCCCTGGACAAGCGTGATATTTTCCGTGCCTCTCTCTCGGTCTGTCTCCCGTGTTCTAATTCACTCCCTTCTTCTCCTTCTTCATCTTGAGACCCCTTTCACAGCGAGGTCTCTACGCCGAAGCAGCAGCGCGCAGGAAATCCGGCTCTTAGCAGCCGCTTTACGACCACATTGTTCCCTCCAGTTCTGTTCCCCGGCAGCGGAACACTGTCTCTAGAGCTTCCATTCAGTTTCTACATGGACCTAAGTCTCTAATTATTTTATATCCTGAGACATGATGACTTGGGATGAGGTTACATTGCTTCGCATTTTGCAAGAAATTTTGTTCGCACGAAGACGTGCGAGGTCGTACGAAATCTTCAAAAGAAGGTCTAATCAAACAAATCTAAATGCTATGAGACTGGTTAGCTTGCTCCCAATCTTTTGGTACGAATTATTATGAAGTCGTGCGATTGAGTTCTGTACATTTAAAAATATTTTATTTTTTGTCAGTTTTCATACGAAATTTAACTTCTATCGTTTTTTTAATAGAATTTGAAGTTATTTCTTTGAAAGTGACGCTTTTTGTCGTTTATTTTTGTTTTGGGCGAGGAGAGACCCAAAATATTTGATTAGGGATAAGGCGTATTCTTTTAAAACCTTTTTTTCTGTAAGTATCTAGTTTATCTCATAAACTTTAGAGCAATTGCAGCTTTGAAAATGTAGTTTATTGTCGTACTATGCAATATAATATAGTACTACACATTTTTACGAGAAGGTTTGGTTTTTTAAATAAATAAATAATTGTTTTTGTCAAAAAAGCAGTACAAACTGCGTATGACTACGTGGACAATAAACTAATTTAGTTTTCAGTAATATAGAAACAAATGGGTATTACATTAATAAATATTGCCTACCACATATTACGCAATTTACTCGCTATAAATCTGAGTTTTCAGAAAACGCCGGCACTTGCCACTAAATATATCTAAGCAGAATTTTAAAAATTGTAACTTTCTCTTTTAATGTGCATAGATCGTATATGGACGTATCGTTTTTTTATATGAACGCAATATCAATAACAATAACAATAGGGATAGGGGAGGTAAGTCTGCGTGTCTCAAAATGCCGCACGCCATCCACAGACAAGATCGATGATGAGGCCTTTCACCAGAGCTTACACAGTGCGAGTGCAGTTTGAAACAGACTTCTGACAAATCTTATTCAAAAGGTTATTTGTGTTCTGTGAGGTGCTCGTGGACGGATCTGATGGTAGATTCACTGAGTGTAATAGACGTGTGGCCAGATATTGGTGAGGACCAATGTAAAATTTTAAACATTGCAATTATTTCACTTATATTTTTAAATTTGCTTTAAAACAAGCTTATAATTTAAATAAATAAATAAAAACATATTAAAACTATTTCTAGATATTTTAACTCAAAATTTTTGAGTTCCTACTCGTGGAGGATTGTTTTCAACGTGAAAACAGTCAGGTGAAAATTGCGACGGACCGAGACTCGAACCCGGGACTGGCTGTTGTGACCGCGGGTGTGCTATCCACTGCACCACCCGTCTCGACTTCTATGTCCGTACGCAACTTCCTCCTGACCTGATCCGGAGTCGAGGTGGGTGGTGCAGTGGATAGTACACCTGCGGCCAGAACTGCAAGTCCCGGGTTCGAGTCCCGGTCCGTCGCANTAAGTAATCTGATTTCTATTGATAATGCAATATTGTAAAAATATGAAAATAATGAAATATTCTAAATTTCTTAAGTAATCTGATGAAAATTGTATCGTGAAAAATATTCACTCCATCTATGAGGGGAGGAAATATTTCTGTTGTTCATTAATCAATACAATGTGTTCTTCCGTATTTATTTCTCAACACAACGCTTAGTGTTTCGTCGTCTTAAGGTAGAACTAAAGGCGCAGGTAGAATTAAATCACTAAAATATCTGATATCGTCATAAACAAACAGAGTAACATTTGGCGCTTATTGTGATTTCAACTTCAAAAACATACCTCACGAGCAATTTAAATAAAATAATTTCGATTATATTTGATGTTCAAATACATTGCGTCTTATGGAGAAAACATTTATTTACAAAATACTACCGTTTTTTAAATCACGAATTTGATGGAAGTTTACTTTGGTTTGTATAGAAATTAAATGATGTCTTTTCATCATTATTATTCATATTATTGTGTTTTATGACAATTCGAATAAAGAAAACAATTATACATCTCAGAGATTTGACTCACTTGGATTGTGCTGCTCCCACCTTAAACGATTACGCGGAGGAGACCAAAGAGTTGATTCACTCGCAAATAAATCACTCATATCTTAAATGGGAGATAAACAGAGTAACATTTGTACTTATTGTGGGTCAACGTTAGAAAAACATACTTCACCGGCCATTTAAATGAAATAATTGCAATTATAATTGATGGTGAAATACATTGCGTCTTATGGAGAAAACACTTATTTACAAAACAAGACCAAATTTTAAATCACGAAAGTGTTACTTCGATTTGTTTTAAATTTTCCGTAACATTTTTCACTTTTATTTATAGATCACCGGACATCTGAGAATGATATTTCACCTTTTCTTAGGAGAAATATCTAAATCACGAAACCGTTGCGCTCGGCCGCCATGTTTGTAGATGCTCTTGTGCATTTCAAATAAGTCAAGCGAGTTCCTGAATGTTGTTTAGACTACATTATTAACTGATAGATACAAATTAAACCGTGAATATTAATCATGTTGTTGTGTTCTATAACAATTGGAATAAAAATAAAGAAAACGATTATATGCCTCAATGATTTGACCAACTTGGAGACGGTGCTGGTCCCTCCTTGAGCACCACTCTGCCCCTCGCCGCCGTTGCCTCCGCATTGCAGGAGCTTTTAGTTAAATGAGATCCGAAACCGTCTCGGACCTCGCGCCAATGGAGTCGACATCTCGCACCGACAGTTGCGCCGCGTTCCCGCTTCTCTGTTGACATCTGTCAGAGTTCGCCGCTGGAGTAGACCGGTCCTTATGAACCCGGATTGCTTCGGTGCAGCAAATTCTAATGGAACCAAACCACAAGAAATACGCGAGGCACATGCAAAACAAAACCAGAACTCTCGATAATTTTTTTTTCGTGGACTCCAAACCTCTCCAGAGAATTTCCATAAACCCCTCTGGAATATAAAAATCACGTAGAGCGAAAGAAGTTTTCTTAACTCTCGAGAGAGAAACTTTAAAAAAAATATCTTAACTAAGGACGAACCGCGGTGTAGAACATCTTGTGAACGAAGTGCTTGAGGTTGCCGGAGGGGCCATCAAAGTTGTATGGACACGTAAGAATCACGCGGTATTATTTGAAGTCATCATAAAGTTTGTTTTATGTCTTCTCTTGTTCGAGTCGTTTTTATTTCTGCCGGAAGGACTTGTCGAGAGCGAAGAGCGTTTGGGGAGGGGGGGACGGTTGCGACGTAGCTCTTGAAGAGACGACTTCTCGACGCTTGTAATGAGTATATCTTCTTGTTTGTTTTTTTTTTTTGTGGGCGGGGGGGTGAGAATTAAAGATGAAAATTCAGCTCATAAAATGATACCGCATTGCTCTGAAAGCAATTACACGACTAGAACATCGTAATCAAGATAATAAAGTTGAATTTAATTGCTTGTGACATGGAAATCATAAAAAAGTACTAAATAAAATTATTTAAAATTTTTGGGGAAGGGTTGTTGACAAAGTACGGTTGCAATCGATCAAAAAAAATATGAAAGAAAAAAATATTACTATATAAAAAATCTTCCTCCACTCAGCTTTCCAATTATAATTTGTAACAGGCACTAAACAGCGTATATAATATTAAAAAATTAGGAAAAAACACTTTAAAAGAGAAAACATGATATATTATAACTACTAAACAAGAAAACATATTTATAAGATCAATCAGTAAAAAAATGCTTATCATCACATTACATGGTACAGTCCTAAACATTATAATTGCAAATGAAAGTATAGATTGCATGAATTATTTTCCACATTAAACTCTTTGAAATTGCCGGGTAGGTAGATTTTTAAAAAGCGCCTTTTTGGCGTAAAAAATGTTCGCTGCATCTCGAAAACGGTGCGACGTACGGGAATGCGACTTAGCAATCTGTACAAGAATTAACTGACCAATCAAAATCCTTCTTTGCATATTTTCAAAATTTTTAATTTTAAGAAACCGGAGGTGTGTAAATGAATCCGGAAATAGGGTTCCATCCCCAACGCATTCGAAGTCAAATCTCAAGTGAGGATTCGATACATCAATTTGTTCGTTAGTTTTCGGGGGAACAAAATTTCTTAACTTATATCACACACACACATGCAACTTTGGACGTCATCACCAAAATTTTAAAATAGACGACTCTCCTGGAGCCAATTCCAAAGAGATACCTTTCTTTCTTCGACCGCTTACAATACTTCCCGTACACAATCTGTTTAATTGAAAAGTAAAAATGCGAAGTGAACTCACTATCAGTTCATTATTGTTATGTTGCGCATAGCTTTGGCAGGAGGTAACACACAGGTCTTTTTGACTGGGAACATAGCTTCGAAGAAGACTACAGAAAAAAGTCTCAAACTTTGGGAATACTGTCCACTGATACGTCGATCCTCTCGGACTAGGACGTGTTGGCAATATTATAGTTGACATTTGCTTTTTATTAAAAAAAACATGCTTGTATTTTATTTAATTTCTTATATTTGATGAATTTTTCTTATATTTGAAATTCCTTCAATTTACAATCTTGTAAATATCATAAATAATTAAAGCTTAAAATTTGTTTTTAAAAATATTGAAGGATAGGATTTTCTATACATGTGGCTACGATTTTTGCACTGATGAAAATATTACTTGACTACTTAGCGAAGAGAAAAAATCCACAGTAGTGGGCCACAATACATGAAACTTACAAATGTGGGAACAAAAATTAACTTACTTCTTTGTGTGTATGATTCTTTAGTGATTCTTGCTTGTATATATNTCTCTTTGTCTTATTGCATTGTTGCATTGGGAATATGGGTGAGTTTGTCTCCACTCATCTATTTATATAATTATGGAAGACGATGTCTTTAATGTTTGTTTTAAAATAGGAAGTTAATGTAAATGATACTCCCATATTATTTGGTTTATAAAAAAACAGGATTAGACTGGAATATTTATATTAGTTGTAATTCATTTCTCAATTTGGACTCTTCATAACAAATCACAATCAGAGGAATAATTTATTATCGATGGTGATGTGAAATGAAGTTATATTAGATTTATTTAAACTTCTTACCTTTGTTTTAATCCACGTCTATTCTTTACTTAAAGGTTTCGTGACTCGTGGATTACGAGAATTTTATCTTCGTTAATATATTGTATATTAAAATATGAAATAATTTTTTTTTTAACGAGTGTTTATTTGTCCAAAAATAATCAAAGGAAAAATCTAAAATCGTTGCAGAAAAGTATTGCCTTTCTTTTCCCACCTTTTTATGTTTGGACATATGGCATTTCAGGAAGGTTTTCAGTGGGTATGGTCGAGTCATTCGGCGAGTCCCACACGCGAGGAGAGTCATGTTCGCTTTTCTTAGTGCGTGGCAGAATTTTCCCTATCTGTACAAAAATGTTAGGGCTCTAATGATTTTGATGTCGGCGAGTCGTTAAGCGCCAATTATTGAATAAACAACAACAAATGTCATGTTAAGTTAAATGTATTTTTGATTCGAGAGGTTATGTAGCAAATCTATATAAAAATTTTAAAGAACCTCCATATAAATTTTCTTGACATGAACAATAAACTGAATATTTGTTTAATGATATTTCGCTATGATATACTCTACTGTGCGGAGTCGCCAAGATGCTTTGTAAAGCAGCATTTTCTAGCGGCGTATAGTGCCACTTTACAGAATCTGCGAATCCTGGGAAAGGGTGAGGTGAGGGATAGTCGTAATTTTAACATAATATTCGGACAGATGTCTTTGTTAGTTCACACCGATTGCCGTGTGCATCGCAGCCTTTGCTCGCTCCGGCGTCTCGCATGGGTGCACCTGCACCTGCAGCTGTCCCGGTCACGAACGTCGGTTGGCGTGGGTTGTTGAAGGGGGGGGGGCGTGACACGAGTAGAAAGAGTGGATGCGTGCTTTCACATCGTGTGCAGAGCCACTCCTGCCCGCACGAACGCGTCTGACCCCACTACGCACACAGCCCGCATGTGGCCGCACGATTCGAGCGACCCAGGAGTGCCTCAGGGAACAGTTCTATACTCATGTAATTTTACCGAAAATTATGCAATATAGCTGCCTAACACGAATTGCCAACTTCTACAAATTTAAGTAATATCCAAGTAATATCCTGCCAACATTATGCAAGGTACAAATATCATTACTCTCACGGACGACGGCTAATTTATTGTCAAGAAAGCTATTACAAAGTGCCTAAGACCTCGTTGAGGACTATAAAGTAATTTACTGCGACTAACAAATAATAAACTAATAAACTTGTTTCCATTCATGATTTTTTTTTCTTAAGTTGCATTTCACGAAACTTGCCTTCGAGCATAGGTGTCCAGTCACTCCTTTTCTCAATTGAACTGAATTTGATTTTACTTGCTACGATTTATTTTTTGTCTGATTTGAAGTTCGATTTGTACACCTGGGACAGCTATCGTTTAGACTTAGAATATTACTAAAAATTATTGAATATTATTGCTGTTTTATTTGTTTGTTAATGGTACATAGACTATCTATTGTTTTATTCTCCTTCGACTAATCGTTTTTTCATCATTTGACTACACTTTTGAATTTTTCAATAAATATGTTTATTCGAACGTAGTAGTTTGACAAATACTTCTTCCGCAAATCACTTAATTACTCTAATGAATTCGTTATATGCTCTAGAAATTATTTTCCCTCGAGAACCAGTTTAAATGATCAAAAGTAACCAATATTTACCATACAAGTTGTCAAAATGTATGGTATTTCTAAATCACTGAAAGGTATCTGTGGTAAATTGAGGGTCATAAAACGACTAAGGAATGGATCCGATTCCCCCATATTCTACAAAATTGTTGAGCAATATTCAAAGTAAGGAGATATTATCGTCTTATACACGATACACCTAGCGCAAGCCGATATATCGTTCCTAAGTCTGTTTAAAAAATTTATTTTTCCCTACTTTCTGAACCATGTAGTCACAGTGATCTTTGAATCTTAACTTATTGTCAACTAACTCCTAAGTACTTTATTTTTTTTACACGTTCTATTTCAGTTCCATTTAAACATTTTGATGTAATATTTGCTCCCACTTCTTTTCTCCCGCTCCTAATAATCATAAATTTTGTTTCATACGCGTTCATTTTTAATTTGTTGTTATTCCTCCATTTTTCTATTCTGTTAAATACGTCATTCATCTTTTGTTCCATATCTAAAGCACTTTGCCCTTGCACATACAGTAATGTATCATCTGCAAATAGTTTAATACTACTTCCCTCTGGACAGAAATTAATTATATTATTGATATACATTATAAATAACAATGGTCCCAGAAGAGATCCTTGTGGTACACCATGGTCTGTAGTTGTCAATCCACTAAGGAATCGTTTATAACATCTAAGAATTCCTGTTTTATTACAGGAAGGGCTATTTTCAAAATATCGCTACTTATTCCTTCATGAGTGCCTTTCTATTTTGGTAATTCCTTAATAATCTGCTCAAATTGTTCTATACCTATCATTTCAAAGTTTTCTTTGGATTCCTTATTCTCTATAACAAAATGGTCGTCTTTCTATTGCCACCATTCGTATCACCAGGTTTAGACTTCATTATATTCTCTATGCTTCTTATGTAAGAAAGGTTAAATGCGTCCGTCGAATTGCTAACTTCGTTCGGGTCTACTATTGCATAATCTATATTATTAATTTCCAATCCCTTATTTTGCTCATCTCGAATTATTTCTTTTAAAATTTTCCACATTGCTTTTTGATTCTCCTGATTGAGATCTATCTGAGTTTCATAGAAACTTTTTCTTTTCCTTATTTAATTCTGTATTTCTTTCATGTTTAAATTGCATCCAATCTAAATCTGAACGAGTTTCTGTAGCTTTCTTAAATGCATCAGCCCTCCTGTTTGCTGCCAGTCTTATTTGATATGAAAACCATTTTTTACCATCCCATACTTTTGGGACTTTTTCTTTTCTTACACTTACATTTACATTCCCTTACATTTAGGGCATTTACTACACACTCAACTACTTTATCTGCCCTTGTCTCAGTACTCTCAAGATTAGACTCTAAATTTGTCTTTACTAACTTGACAAAATTATCAACATTGAACATTTTATAATTCCTAGCAAGCAACTCTCTAAAGTGCGTCTCCCTACTACTCAAATTCAGTTCAACTTTTATACATGCTTGGTCCGATATTTTAGGTTGATGGATCACTTCATCTATTTTACTATTTGAAAATACTGTCTATAATTGTCTCGTTATCCCTGGTTACTCTTGTTGCATTGTTCACATATTGTTTCATTCCTAAGTTCTGCATTTTAGTTTGTAGTTTCTTTGAATAAAAAGAATCAGTTTTACAATGTATATTGAAGTCTCCTATCACTATGCATTCATTGTGAGATATACATTCTTCCACAACCTCCTGCAAGAACCATCACCATCAGATGCACTTGGTGAGTGGTATGTCACTACTATCACACCATTGTAACCATTTTATTAACTTTCACTCCTATAATCCAACTGTTTATAGGTATCTTCTTTATCATTAACACTTCACTTTTCATATCATCCCTCACATATATCAATACATCTCGTGTATATCTATTCTTCGCGTCACATCTAACTACACTATAGCCACTTAAGTTTACTTCACTGTCTTCGATTTCTGCCGTTAATCTTGTCTCTGACAATACAAGCACAGCTGGATTAACTTTTTCGATTACCATATTTTCTATTTCATTTTTATGCGCTATAAGGCTCTGCGCGTTTGTATGCATAATGACCTCTTTGTTCATCAGATGTTGCTGTCATGAGTGTGGCCTTATTTGCTGTTGTCATAAACCGCATAGCATCCGCTGTAAAGAATCCTGCCCTGCACTCCCTTTTTGTCGACGATTTGGCATCTTTTGTTCACCACAGAGTGTCACAGAAGCGAAGCGCAAATCCAACTCGTCCTCATTAGATTATACCACGGGTCGAAGACGACTGGCTTTCGTTTTTCTGCTGAGAAAACACGCTGTGTTCTTTTCAGAAGGAGACCAAGCCTTCTGGCAGAACCTCACCTCGCCCTGCGGAACAACGTTCTAAAATTCTATCCTTCTGTAAAATTCTTGGGTCTAATCTTTGATCAGAGACTGAATTGGATTGAACACCTGACATACCTAAGAGCGACAACATTAAAGTCTGTAAATCTATTGAAGTGCCCGAGTAGAAGGCAATGGGGCACTGATCGCTCCTCCTCTTCGCTCCAGTTTCATCCAGCATTTGTAAGATCTCGGCGCGATTATGGCTGCGTTGTATATAGCTCTGCTAGTGCAAGCTATTTAAAGAAGTTTGATAGTGTTCACCATGCAGGAATCCGACTAGTTACAGGAGTTTACCGTACTAGTCCCATTCCGAGTTTGTATGCCGAGAGTGGCAAACCATCTCTTTACCTCCGGCGACAACTTCTCGTGCTATGACAAATTTCACACGTGCTACCTTTACCCGACAATCTGGTACACTACGCAGTATTTTATCCTTCCTTTTCTTCCATCTGTTTCTACTACAACATACTAAGAGCAACCAAACCTTTTGGATATCACTCCAAAGAAATGTTGGAAACATTGATTATACGCACACCTAATGTCTTAAATCAAGGTTTCAGTAAGACTCCTCCTTGTGCTTTGCACAAACTGAAGATTAATTTCAGTCTTCTGCATCATGACAAGAAGAACACTCCAACTGCGATGTTGAGGGTATACTTTCACCTAACCCTCGACAAACACCGGACCTATATCCCTGTGTTTACAGATGGGTCGAAGCAGGCTGATGGTGTCGGCTGCTCCATGGTGTTTCCCCGTGAGACCTGGGGCTACCGTCTTGGTGACCTGTGCAGCGTTTACACCGCTGAGTGCTACACCATATTAAGAGCACCGAGATCAATAAAGTGCTGCCGCAGATCGCATTTGTTCTGATTCGCTAAGTGCCCTTCAAGCAATCCAGAATATGTATCCAGCTGATAAGCTGAAACAGAACATCCAGGATGTGCTTTTCTCGCTCCAAAGTGATGGAAAGATCATAATGTTTTGCTGGATTCCCGGACACGTGGGTATGAGAGAAAATGAGGAAGCAGACGATTCCGCAAAGACGGCATGCCTCAGGAATCGCGTGGATTTCTCCACGATTCCAAAACGAGATCTCCTAAATTTCGTCAAGATAAGGATTCTGAGTGATTGGAGCAATGAGTGGTTAGCTGTTGAAAGGAATAAGCTCCGACTTATCAAATCTTCTGTTAAGTCATGGAGCAGTTCCTGTTGGTCAGTCAGGCGCGACGAGGTCTTGCTGACCTGCCTGCGCATAGGACATTGTCCTCTCACTCATAGGTATCTTTTACTACTTGATGATGAACCCGTTTGTGAGGAGTGTAGCTCTTCTCTGACAGTGCGTCACCTACTCACTGATTGCAGAAAATACACGAGGATACGGAGACAAATTGATCTGGCTGCAGATTGGTCAACAATTCTCGGAAATGTAACGCATGATGTTAATAAAGTATTGAATTTTATGAGTAGATCGGGGCTCCTCCTACAAGTTCTCGGGAGGGTTTAAAATTTGCATTCTTCTTTCCTCTTCCCTGTCTCTTTTCCTTTTATCCTTCCTTTCCGTAATTAGAAAATTATAATTTAAAGTTTTTTTTTCCTTTTTATGATATAATGTATTAGGCAACTGTTTTCTTTTCTTTTATCTTTGTATTTAGATATTTGTTGAATTCAGGAGGGATTTTTTAGTGGGTATGTTCGAGATATTCGGAGAGTCCCACACACGGGGAAGAGTCTTTACGGCTCTTCTCTATGGTGCGAAACTGCATTTTTCCCTACTTGCATGGGCTCTAATGACCTTTGATGTTGACGAGCCCTTAAAGCCCCACAAGAAAAGGAATAAGCTTTATATTTTTACCTTTTGTGAATGCAAACGAGAAAGAATTCGATAAGGTATGACACATTAAACCTGAAAGTATGAAAGTATGGTTTTAGTTCATGCACGAAGTATGTCTGACGTACGAGTGGTAAAAATTATGTTATCTTGTTAACATGTCGCTAACTCCTCAAAAGGGAGGTTCAAAATTGAGTGTAAAACAGATGTATTATAAAAAATGCAAAATTAATTCATGTATTTTAGTTGGTCTCATGTAAGTAATTCGTCATTATGAATGTGAGGAAATCACGTTCATATTTTGTATTCTGTAAAAATATATCAGAGATATACTGTAGGTTAACAAAGTTTATGGCGGATCCGTCCCTTATGCAGCATGGTCTGATATTGATGTTTGAGTAACAAGTGCATTTTTTTCCGTTAATGTAGCTGACGTTTATGCTTACGGCGATGATAAACTCCTTGCAGAGTTCTTGCTCTTCGTTTAAACGCACTTTTCCGTGTACAGTACTTGTGTTTGAGTAGATGCTGCATTTTACGACGTGAGGTTTGAGGTTTACCACTGCGATATTCAAGCGAATGGCTGTAAGTTAACGAATGTTGCGTGGTTGGTTTCTTATTGTACGACCGTCACTGTCGAGAAACGGATTGTAATAAGATAGAGACGTATATTATTCAGAGTTATGTACAAATGACAACCAGAAAATTCCAGAATAGAGGTCTTCTTTCACAGGCTTCATTAAATTTTTCGTTTGGTAAAATTTCTACTATTCTGTCAGATACATTATCCGTTCAGTGGAATGTCCGCCTCAGAGGATTTTTCAGTATTACATGCTAATTTTTACGTCGTAAACAATTATTTTAAAATCCTGGCAGAAGGAACAACACAGAAATAGAGTTAAGACCTCTGGAATCTTTGGTTTTTATTTTAATTTTAGGTTATGTACTTCAACACAATGTTCTTCAACACAACATTCTTTATATAGTTTTTCTTCTACAATTCGGTCAGTTAGATTATACGTTCAGTGGATTCTCCGCCTCACGTAACGCAATCTAACTCTGACGGACGCATTAGGAAGCTTCATAGTCAATAGTCATGCGAGTGAGGATTCACATCCACTGATTAGCAACAATTTGAATTTTTTTTCTGCTCTTGTAATTCATCAATTTTTACCCTACTTTGCATTTTCATTGTAATAACTCCTAAAAATAATCCTTTGAATTTTCCTCGATTACTGATTCCAATTCCCATGCCACATACAATCCAAATAATTCAGTTTTATTAGTATAGATGAAATACATAATATTTGTATGACAAGAGTATGTTTCAAGCAACAATAAAAAACGTTATCGCTAATAACATATAATTAGTATAAGTTTCATATGTAGATCAAATACATGACATCAAAAGCTTAGGGTTGATTAGCGTCATTTCGCGTTGATAGGCTTAAAATGTTTAATTAGTATATCCTTATTACTTCGTTTTATAAAAAACGTTGTTTTGGGAAACCAAACAATTTATTGTCTTCCGCACTTTAGCACAGTCATCCTCCCTGTTGACATTACATAGTTCTACAATAATATTTTAAAAACCAGCCTTCGTTAGTTACAGGAGGCACATAATAACACATTGTTCCATAATTGTGGTTGATATAGCAAAAGTATACTGAAATATTTTAAATGGATATTGTATTTTTGATAGATATGGTACACGAAATAAAATAAGTTGTATGAAATTCAGAAGTCACATCTTTTTGTCCTGAGCTTATTAATTGAAGGGGTGAGTGGATGAAGGAGGGACGTAACAGCGAGAGCGTTTTGAAATATTTAACCTTAAAGTTGTCATTGCGGTGCCTTTTTGTTATTATTTTTACTAAAATTCTTCTTATTAAAAATGTTCTTACAAAAATATACTATTCCTATAAGTGGTGACAATTCTATTCAGTATGAAGTTTTGTTCAAATAGGAGTTTAAAAAAATAAAAATATATATTGTACATACCACCTTAGGTATATGGTATATAAGGAGGATGTATATTATATTTTACATTACATACCATCTTTATCCACTAGATATATATTTGTTAAAATTAAATGACTGCAGTAAGGAGGTGGTATGTGGTAATTTATATTACATACATCCCTCTTGCATCAGAAATATTCTGTTGTTGCCACATACCTCCTTCATTACACTACATTATACTTCATTATCTAGCTTAATAAGGCTTCTAGAAAGTTGTTTCAAGTACCAAAAAAAAAACAGGCCAACTCATACCTTTTTCATCCCTGACACTAACTCAATTTGAAAAAAATTATACGTCCTTCATCCACTCATCCCTTCAATTCATTTTGGCCCATGAACTTCTCGCGCGACTGTCACTAATACAATGGAAAGCGACTTATTGATTAATTGTCCCGCAATATATTAAAGAATTAGTTCAAAAATAAAATACGACAGCTATAAACAATGCAAGACTCAATCAATTTGCGCGTTTATAACGAACAATAACGACTCGTTATAAAAGGTCGAACAGAAATAGAGTTATGAAATAGGTCTGCAATAAATTGTCACGGAATTCGAGAACCCATCAAATGCACAATGGACGTATGGGACCATGAAGAGTTGGATGTGTGTGCGCGTGGACGTGCGTGTGACAGCTACAGAATTTAGAGGTGTGTCCTGCGCTCTGGCAATGCATGCATTCGTCCTGCGTCCACATAAGGTTCGTCGCCGCTGTCGGCGGATGAATCAGTATTGTTTGCACATTTGCTTGCTTTGTGTGAATCTGTGGAGATGTGTTGGAAAGTGTGCTATATATGTATATATGGAAGAGTGTGCTTCATCAAATTAATATGCATTTGCGTGGGATAACTACGTTTATTATAGCTCTCGCTCGTGCAGTGCTTGCTTCTGTAATTTACCTGACAGGATGAACAAACTGGACGCACTTGAAAAGTTATTACTAATAAAAGAGTCTATTCTGAATTAACTTGCATCGCCAATTTTTTTAAATGTACTTCATTGAGAAGAGCTACCTTCGTACAATATTGTTAAATATTTTATTTGGTGATTAATTTGAGCTATTTTATACATTGTTTTTTGTAGAATAATAAGCATGCTAGCGTATTGAAAACCACAAAGCGTTTTTTTTTCTTAGTGTACAAATATTTCAGAAGTCTAAGAGATCAGTACGCTCATGCATTATACATGATTCATACATATGTCTTGTGAATGTGATTTTATATATAATTCATCAAAGTTCTCAGTATCCATTGTTCTGTTCCATTAAGTAGGTACTTAATTGTTTTATTTATTTTTATTATGTTTTTGACGTATGGTGTTTAGACAGTGAGATCCGCTCGTCCATCTGACCACGCATTGAGAACAAGAGAGGTTGGGTTCTCGGGGAATGCAAGGTACTGCGAAGTCTGTGAATCTGTACTTCAGAGGGTCTATGTGTCCTCCAACTTTTCTTTGGTGTACCAATGATTTTTAGTGAGAGTAGAGCTTGGCAATCTCCTAGCCTCGTCATGAAAAGGGAAGAAAATGTGGTCAGAATCACTGTCATGTTTATTTAATACTCGGAACAGATCCCGTAACCGTTCTTTGGAAGACTGTCCTGGGAATAAGACCACACATTGAAGTATGAGTTACATACCTTTGACCTCCCTAGGATTTCAATTTGTTGTGAAAAAGAAGTTGAAATGTGGTGGTTCGCTAATATAATTTTTGGAAGTGATCAATGTGCCCAGAGAGAGAGAGAGGAAGAAGACCCTGTCCAGAATAAAATGGGAATCCAACCGGCAGTTCAGAGGTTTGTCACTGCTCCACTCTAGTCCATCGGTGTGGAGTAGGCACGCAAAACATCAGCTGGAAACCTCATCCAATTTAAGCGATTGGGGGATTCGAACTGTGTATCTCCTGCTCATTAGGTCGTTGGAAGAATAGACGCGACCACAATGTCACCATCGACTGTAATTTCTTACTAATTATGCAATTTAACTAAAATGAACTAAATTCTGAAGAGTTTAGTTGAAAATTACTTCAGTTATAAATAAATGATTACTCCCACTTTGTGGTCAACGATTTTTTACTATCATATTTTAATTTTAATTTTTTAAACGACTTCGTGAATAGATTGCTTTTTTTTTTATTAACACGACATTTCGAGGGCTGCTTTATGTTACCATCTACTTACAAGATCGTGCAAAATATTACTTTTCTGACAAGCATTATTAATGTTATTATTTCCTGTAGTTCATTATAATTGTCTTCTTTACAGCAGTTCAATGACAGAACTGCATTTCTTCTTTTCCTAATACTCGGTCACCGATTGTTCCATTGGAGATGACATTCATTTTCGAAACGCAAACCCATAACCCATAACCCATAACCCGTAACCACTTACCACGACGCGCATGAATCTCTTCAATTCCATTCCGCTATGAACCCATCCACAAGTCACTCGGTCGCGCGTTCGCTCGACTACACAGACGCAATTAAACGAGGCGCGTGTCACCACAATGCCCCCTCCCCCCACCCCTCTACCCACTACCCTCTGCCCATCCCTTCCAACGACCACGAGCTCTCGATCACAAACGAACTGCGAGAAATCGAATCGCGGCCCCCTCAATAATACAGTGGTCTGGCTCGCCCATCCAGATTCTCTCTCTCACAGTGGTGGCGACAAGCACGCGTTGTAGCGGCCGTGTTTGGAATCATTGCTTTCATTATCCACTTGGGTGTACGAATGAAAGGAAAGTAGTGGAGTATAGCACTATCCACATTGGGGTTTACTCGCTAAACCCGTGCAATTAGTCAAATCACCGAAATGTTTAATTTCTTTATTTAATTTTCATTCTAATTGTTATAAATCACAACAACATGAATAATAATAACGAGGAAAAACATGATTTAATTTGTATCTATAAATTAATAGTATAGTACGAACGATATTCAGGAACTCGCTTGACTCTGTTGAAATGCAGAAGAGCATCGAGTACAAACATGGCGGCCGAGCGCAACTGTCTCGTGATTTGTGCTTCTCTTCGGAAAAAGTGAAATATCTTCTTGTAATGTCCGGTGCCCTGTAAATAAGTGATGTAAAAAAATATTACGGAAAATTTCCNTACATCACTTTTGTGATTTAAAATGTGGTGATTTATGCTAAGTGTTTACTCCATATGACGCAATGCATTTCAAGATCAATTATAATTGCAATTCTTTTATTTAAATGGCCGGTGAGGTTTACTTTTCATGCTGAAATAACAATAAGTATATGTTACTGTTTATTTATGCCGACTTAAGATATTTTGGTGATGAAATTCTACCTATGCTACTACTCCCTAGAATAACTCGGTAAATTTAATGTAGCTGATATTCTGCATGATAATACGAAGGACGGTTTCTCGTCTGCTCTTCTTAATATGACTAATCTGGAGTGTACCCCACTCAAATTTCCAATTTTTTTTCCCGAAAAGATCTCAGCAGTAAACTGGCTCTGCTGCAATAAAACCAAGTTGACAAATTATATATAGCTACGCAAGAAAAATATGTATAAATTATCAATCACAATAACGTATTTCAGAGTTCAGTAAAAAATAGTTATGCTACATTCTTACGAAGTTCATTTCACCGCATATTATTATTATTATTATTGTTATTATTATTATTATTATTATTTCACAAATTATCTGCCACCCAATACCTGTTGCAATTGCCTAGTAGGCTGATCTAAATATGGCGCTTCCAAAATGATCCTTTTTTTCTGCATAAAATGTTTTCGCCGTATCTCAAAACCATGCGACCCACGGATATGCTATTTAACAAACTCTAGGCAAAGTTTAATGTACAATACAAATGTGTGTATTCTTTTTTTTAATTTTGAATTTTCAGAAACCGAAAGTTCACATTACGCGGAAAAAAATGTTGTTATGCATTCCATATTTCAATTCCGTGCAATAAGAGTGTTAAAATTTAAATTCAACTTCTAATTTTAATCACAATAACTCGAGTGTTATCATCCACTCCACTGTTGTAGAGCAGTATCATTTTGTACTTGTCTGGTATGATTAGTTGGATGGGAATTTTGTGATCGTGGGGTACTATCTTCCAAAAAATTCGTAGATGTTTCTTCCTACAAAANGACTCGAGTGTTATCATCCACTCCACTGTTGTAGAGCAGTATCATTTTGTACTTGTCTGGTATGATTAGTTGGATGGGAATTTTGTGATCGTGGGGTACTATCTTCCAAAAAATTCGTAGATGTTTCTTCCTACAAAAATTTACTGAGACGAGTGCAAACTTTTTCATATGTCTCTCCGTCTGCAGCATAGTCACTAAAATATATTGTAGACAGAAATTGATGAACTTTCGAATCAGCAATTGCGTTTTCTGTCCTATGTACTTCATCATAATCATATATTTCATTTCAGTTTACGAAAAGTGTAATCTACGTCTGTTTGGTCCTTTTACACTGCTAAATATTATTCAAGCTTCTTGAAACAGTCAACTAATAGGTAAATGTAGCAGACAGAAATTATTCTACTGCGTCTATTCCTAAATTTCAAGCGTAATATAGCTAATGCGTGTATAATGCATATTAATTGTACTTTATGTACATAATATTTAAACAAAATCGGTGGAACCTTATTTCAGAAACATTCAAAATAGTACTTTGACCTTCACATGTGAAGTATCCTTTGTTTTAAAGTAAAAAGAAAATTAGAGCACGTGCATCAACATCAAGTAAATTCTAGTATAAATACGAAATATGAATTAAATATATTCATCCATTTATTCAGAATCGCTGCGCACAAATGGACGGACGGACTTTTCGAAAAAAATCTCTTTTTCAGAATCGGGGATAACCAAAACGGAAATTTACGTGAAAATCTCGTTTTTGAATTTTTTTCACGATTACAATACTTTTTATATACTACGTATATGAGAAAGTAAAACTCTATCAAACTAATAACTTTAAATACTCTAACGATTTCTTTCCTTTCCTCTACCTTTATATTTTAAACTCTTCTCCCATCCCCTGGATCTCACCCTGGACTCACCACGAGTTATTTTAGTACTGATGATTTATGAACTAAATATTTTGAATAATCATTACATCCTTGCGAGCTATCCTTCATGTATTTTATTTAAATACGAATTTGTAGTTATTCTATTGGTATACGTAGTTAACTTTGAATTCTTATCTTTGCAAACCTCCTCTGTCTCAGGGAATAGCCTTGATCGGAATTCATGGAATATGTCCCTTGCTTGCTTGCTTGCGGAGAGTAAAATTAGTTTAGTCCTCAAAGTGGTCATACGCAGTTGGTAACTTCTGTTTTGACAATAAATTTATTTATATTTATTTCATAGCAACTTTTCTTTCCCAGACTTATTCCGCAAGAGGTTTGTAAACTTTGAAGACACATTAAATCGTCCTCGGTTTCCCCTACCCTTGTATTTCTCCTGGAAACTATTCATCCAATTTGTAGCTTAATGGAATAAGCTCAGACAAAGTGTGCCTCTCCGGAGGATGCGCAGTGTAAACCCATCATATGCAATACATTTTTCGGATATCGCTTCAAGTCTACAAGAGAGTCGAACATATTACCCCATCCTGGCCCGGGTTTTTCTCCGTTTTTCCTTCGGGTAGAGGCGGATTTCTTATACAGGTTCTCTAGGCTTTGTCTAGGGGCGTGTTTATTGTAACAATAAATCGTGAATTTAGTGTTTTTTCAACTCTTATGATTTTTAAACACTATACTCAGAATAATCTATAGTTCGATAATAACTTGTACATGTAAATTTACAAACATATTTGCGTTAAATTACAAACATATTGACATTATATATGTATTATAACTCGCAGCTAACTTTTTATCTTATCTAGGAACTTTTGCTGAAATTTTTGAATCCGCCTCTGCCTTAGGGCCCTTGATCGGAATTGATGGGATGGTCCCTTGCTTGCTTCCGGAGAGTAAATTAGTTTATTGTCCTCCACGTGGTCATACGCAGTTTGTACTGTTTTTTGACAATAAATTTATTATTACATAAATCTGTAGAGCACCTTTAACTTCCCTCTCAATAATGTCTTGCGTGTTATTGACTCTCCAACGTCCCATCCACCTTTTGTTATTCCACTACGGTTTTGGAGAGCAGCATGGCTGACCGATGTATGTCATCAAAAATAAAAGAGATTACTGCGCGTACCTGATGAGAGAGTGTGATTGTAAAAATTGTGGAGGTGGGGAACTTCATCACTGGTTCTGAACACTCTTATTGCTAATATCAGCGTGACTCTATCACGCGGTAAAACTCTTTAACTTCACCAGTTTCGTTTTTTGTGCTTTTTTTTTGCTGACGAATGCAAACATGGGAAATTGTGCACGTCGAGTTTAAAGGAACTGACGATTTCAATGCAATTTCCTGATTCTCTCTGTGTTGAGTGGGTCTTTATTTCGGTGCTGAGTTATTGGTTTAGAAATAATATTTAATTACACGGAATGTCACTTTCTGTTCCACTGCGCGCTGCGATTCTCTTTTGATGTGCGGGTGGATGTGACTCTCTTTCTTTTGATTAAACGTGCGAATCAAATAAAACCTCGTAATTAAAGTGTCAAAGATACGGAGGTGTTCAAAAGCTGTGTTTTTTAATCGTGTATATTTTAACGAATATATTAGATCTGGAGTATTTTACTTTTTTTTGGTAATACTTGCTGCAAATATACTCGTATACGTACCAGCCATAAGCAGATAAGAGTACTTTTTTTTTCATTTTTCGTATTCCCTCCGTCTGAAGTGTCCAAAATGGCATTTTGGAAACCCATCCTGACCAGGGTTTTTCTCCGGTTTTCCCTCGGATTTCTATTACAGGTTCTTTAGACTTTTCTGTAGGGGCGTGTTTATTGTAACAATAAATCGTGAATTTAGTGTTTTTTCAACTCTTATGATTTTTAAACACTATACTCAGAATAATCTATAGTTCGATAATAACTTGTACATGTAAATTTACAAACATATTTGCGTTAAATTACAAACATATTGACATTATATATGTATTATAACTCGCAGCTAACTTTTTATCTTATCTAGGAACTTTTGCTGAAATTTTTGAATCCGCCTCTGCCTTAGGGCCCTTGTTCGGAATTGATGGGATGGTCCCTTGCTTGCTTCCGGAGAGTAAATTAGTTTATTGTCCTCCACGTGGTCATACGCAGTTTATACTGTTTTTTGGCAATAAATTTATTTATTTATAACTTTGATATAATACGCTATGGCAATACTTCGTAGTTAAGATAAGGAACTGAGTATACATAAATATCTTAGAAAATCTTGAAGGCTTTTTACCATGAAAAATGAGAAAGAAATAGTTACGTGGTTACCTTAACTAATCGAGTTTTTATTATTTTACCCTATTTATCTAAATTCTTAAGATTCTGCTCAAACAAAAGTAAGTAACTTGCTTTTTGAAGAAACTTTGTATATGAATTACCTGTTTACTCCTGTTAAACGTTTGCTTAACTTGTTACTACTTTTTTTAGAGATGCTACGTACATTTTCTCTGCTCCATTGGTAAAGATACTACTTTTTGTAATAGTTTGGACTAATTCGAATGAATGTTAGTAAGAAACATTTTTGACAGATTATCACTTCTTTTTTATCAAATATGTGCAGTTTCGTAGTTATTGTTGGAAGCCACAGATATAGAGAGGTTCAACGTCACTAACTTATATTCTATATTGAATATTACAATTTCGGAAAGGAAGCAATATTGTAAACTAACGAAATGTGAATAGGTTTCTTCAACTTCATTAGCTTTGTAACAACTAAACATTTTTGAAAGTAAACCTTCGTTTTATACTAATTCTTTTTATTCTGAAATTATTGTTACTTTTACTGTGTTAGTTAATTTTGTTATTATTTACAAATTTAAAGTACACAAGTCACTCTTTTGAACATAAAAGTAAGTTATATTCACTCTTAGTTACTCGGTACTTCTTGAATGGATTTGATATCAATCGGGTTNTTACTCGGTACTTCTTGAATGGATTTGATATCAATCGGGTTCATATTCATATACCTAATTTCATTACTCTTAATTTTGTCTCGTGTTAGGTATTTGTATTATTTCTCCTTTGTTTATTTAGTGCTATGAAATGACATACAAAAACATTCTTTTAATCAATTCTGTCATCCTTTCCCCAGTTTTATATTGTTCTGCGCTGGACACTTTTTTGAGCGAAATTGCAAAGGCAAATATCGCGAGCTCCTAACCTCGGATTAGTTCAGCAAATCGGTACATTCGGTAGAACCAAAAGTGAACCATTAACTTTTAAACCTCATACTACCAACAATCCACGTTTGCCTTCGGGCAACGAATTTCAGAAAAATGAGACTATATCTGCGTGTGCTCGTGTAATGCTGCGTGTGTGTGTGTTTTGTATGATGTCATCTGAGAGTGACTATAATACTGCGGTCGCTGACATTTTCCACGCAATATTCCTTCTCTCTGCGGGTTTT
The DNA here is from genome assembly GCA_002313205.1 of Laupala kohalensis. Classification (NCBI taxonomy): domain Eukaryota; kingdom Metazoa; phylum Arthropoda; class Insecta; order Orthoptera; family Trigonidiidae; genus Laupala; species Laupala kohalensis. The sequence continues at coordinate 157,568 of NNCF01139229.1, forward strand.
TTTTGTGCTGAATTTACAGACGTGGCAAACGATGTACTTTAGAAATGAAATTGCTTTGGACCAGTTCCATTAGTACGAAAAATGAAGTGGAAATAAACGCTGTTGTACAATGATACAATATTAAAACTTCTGCGTATCTGCACTATTTGTTATGACTTGGTTTTTGGAAGTAGAGTTAAATAAAAAGGAAGAATTAAATTTTTATGTCGTAGTTAACTTTAACATTTTTCTTTCATTCTATCATCAATCGGTATTTTATATCAATCCGTTATTTTATATAGAGTTCCTCTAGATTCTCGCCTAGGGATGGCTGTCTATTGAAATAATTCATCTCAAATTTACAGTGATTTTAAGAGTAAATTCAGAAAATAATAATAATAATAATAATAATAATATGAAATTTACTGGAATATAACCATCATAACAGACAGAAGGGTTGGAGCACAATAGACCGGATATAGTAGTCAAGAAAAATAGAGAGAAAGAAGAACTCCTCATAGACATCGCCATCACCAAACAACAATAATCTGCAACTATCACACAAAAATAAAATTACAAAGTACAGTGACCTTTGCTTCCAAATTAGGGACATGTGGAAATTACGGACAGAGACTGAGTAATCCCAATAATACTGTCAAACATGGGATTAGTGCCCAAGAAACTGTTCAAATCGTTGCAAGCAATGCAACTCAAGCCACAAAACTTCCAACTCATGCAAAAATCAGTCATCCTAAACACATCCCGCATAGTTCGGGGATTGTTATGAATGTGATGTTTGATGGTAACAAATTGATGTTTTTCTTCAAAACAAAATTACCACAAATGCGGTTAAGACGAGTCTCTTGACTCCTCCGACAGCAAGAAACCGATAGAAAGATGGAAAATAATAAGTTTATATATATATATANATATTCAGTAAGGATATTAGAATGAGACTTGGTACCGATAAGTTCAGAACTTTGGCCATTTCCAAAGGTAAAATTAAAAGAGAACCTTATACAACTAATGACATTGAAATTATTAAAGGAATGAAAGAAAATGAATTCTACAAATATCTGGGACTACAACAATCTAGATGCGTAGACCATACATGCACAAAAAAGCAACTAAATGTGGAATATGAAGATGTAGTCGACAAATTAATGCGTACAGATTTAAATGGCCAAAAATCAACAAAAGTAATTAATTCATTTGTCATTCATATCCTCACGTATTCATTTGGAGTAGTTTCATGGACACTAACAGATATAGAAAACCTCCAGCGAAAAGTCAGGACCATCATGACGAGGTATAGGTCACACCACAGAAGCTTAAATGTAGAAAGGCACAGTCCGCCTCGCTAGGAAAGAGAAAGGGGCAAAATGCATTTGAAGAACCTACACAGTTCACAAATAAAACAACTCCGAGCTTTCTTTCACCAGAGGAAGGAAGAATCTAACTTTTCCAAGATGCAAAATTAAACCAGAAACTATACAACACATCACAGGAGGATGCACTCTATTAGCACAGACACATTACACCCTCAAGACACAATTAGGTTGCTAATATTGTCAATCACAAACTCTGCGGGAAGTATGGACTAATAGAAGACACTGTTCCGTATTACAAGTACTTCCCAAAATCCATTTCAGAGAACAGCAGTTAGATATTTTATTTCGATAGAGCAATCCTTATCGAGAAGACTATGCATCACAACAGACCAGATATTATTATAATCTAAGAAAATTATCATATTACTCAAGGAAAATCACCCACATCGTAGATATTGCAGTAACCAACACCCACAACCTACAAACTACTTACAATGATATAATTCAAAAATATTAAGATATGAAAACAGAGATTCTTTGCTTATGGAATATGGAGAGTATATATTAACTTTATAAAAAGCAGCCATTCTTAAGACCTGTAGAATAGAAGATTTTTAAATTGTGACATTGCTTGAGGTGAGGATGCTTGGTATATCCTGCACCTCAACTGAATCTAACTACAAGATGTGAAAAAAAGTTCATGAATAATAATAATAAAATAAGAATAATGAATAATAATAATAATAATAATAATATTAAGAAGAAGAATGAATAATAATAATTAGAATGAGTTAAACAATTTTTTATAGCTCCTTCAACTTCAGTCACATGAAAGTTAGTTACGATTATGTCATGTATTATGACCAATATTTATTACAATTCTTTTGCTGTTGGGTTATAATACTTTATTCTCCACATTTTCACCGTTTTCACGCCTCACGTGGGGGTTTCACTACAGATGTACTGGATCATTAATTAACTGTACGCGGACTCACATAAATATATCTCGAAAATTCTTTGTATCACAAAGAACATATAAACTACATTACTCATTCTGGCATAACGTAAAATTAATTAGAGGATACTTATGTGTTGGTCAATTTCTTCTTTTTTTTACCTTTTAGAATGTAGGAGGTTTCTTTATTTCAAAGTACCGTAAATAGTTTAAAAATTTTACCTGATGAACAAAAGGAAGTGAATCGAGAAAGGGTTCCTTGAGAAAAGACGGTCAAAAGTGCCCTTGAACCAAATGACCTATCTAGTGAAACTTCAGATAAATCTGAATACCGAAAAGGTTCCGTCCAATTTTTGACATATTTTTGTGTGTTTTTCTTTCTGTTTCTCATTAGCTGTAAATTTTTTTAAACATGAAGTCAGTCAACGACGACGCCAGCTCTCACCGAGCCGATGTTATATGTATTGTAGTATTCCTTATAGCTCAGGTCTCGGGATGTATACTTGACATGCGGACTTAATAAATTACTTACAATTTAATTTTTCCTGGAAAACAACACGAACTTTTGAACAAAAATCACATTATTCAACAAGAACAATTTACTAACTCGGAACTCCTTAGAAAATATTCCTCTACAAGCCGTCTCTTCCATGGTTTCCCAAACCTCATTTCCCGTTTCCCTTCGCGAAGAAGCCCTTTCTCTTCTGTCCCAACTGCCTGTTGAAGACACCACCTCAGAGGAAGACTCCGGCAATATTAGACCAGCTGACGCCCTCCACACACGAGTTCCGTCCTTTGAACTCCAATTCCGAGGAATAATTGGGTTTTGGACGCGGGACTGACGCTTCTGGTCCCGATGACGCTGACGTCCTGATGATGCAGCGTCGCTTCGAAGTCAACGAATCAGCTCTCACTCGCTCGCTCATTGGCTCCTCGAGGAAAAGCGCTCCTCTTTTGTCTCATCGCTCAATTGTTGGAACAAAGGAAGGGGAGGAAGCGTCAACTCTTTTAAGTTGGTGGGAAGTACGATTGGATGTCTTACAAATGTTTGTGGGTGAAAGTACTTGTCTTTTTTTAATTTTTTAATGATTATTAACTTTTCTGAAAATTAAAAATTAAGCTGCGATTTGTTGATGGTTCCAAATAACACAAACCTGCGTAATTTATCTTCGTACCTTTGGATTCGATGAAATTAGGATAATATTACTGATCCAAACTCAAATGGCTTCTGCTGTTCTGTGAAACTATCTGCAAGGTAATTTTCTATGAGCATTGATAAAACATAATGAAATTGATTAAAAGGGATATAACGAATAACAATTACATTTTAAAACAAATTCAAAAATGTTTAAAAAGTAATGAATAAGCAATAAACAAAATATTACGACAATATTTAGTTTCCTTTTGATGATTGTCTAATTATTATTTTTTTGTCCTAAAACGTTTGAAGAATGCCATCATATTCGAATTCCAGAGCTCTTGGTAACGCCTTTCCAATGTTTATATATATAGGTGAAAGTTTTTTGTCAAAAAAGACAGCAAAAGATAAAGAAATGTTTTAATGAACAAAGTAGGAGATTTCACCAATATATATATATATATATATATATATATATATATATATATATATATATATATATATATATATATATATATATAT
>NNCF01139229.1:161498-174334 GCA_002313205.1 Laupala kohalensis
TATATATATATATATATTGGTGAAATCTCCTACTTTGTTCATTAAAACATTTCTTTATCTTTTGCTGTCTTTTTTGACAAAAAACTTTCACCTATACAATAATACAAATCTGAACTGTTGACACACATTATTGAATACATCACACATTAAAATGTAAACAAAGTACAATAAACGAACATTATTTTTTCCCAAAACAAATAATAAACACACTGCATACAAACTTCCTTTATAGAAACTCATGTGCAGCGTTTCAAATTGTTATATCTCCTTATGTTATTGTCGTAGCGATGTCTACTAGTTCATTTTTCAATAATATGCGTCGTCTTTAAGGTCTTTTAAAGCAGGTTTGAGGGAATAAACATTCAAGAAACATTATAAAAAAAGAACAAATTTCCAATATTTTTACAATGATAAAAAAACGACGTGATTTGTTACACTTAAAATGTTGGAAAGCTTAAAGTCACGTTGCCTTAAGTAAATTAAAGTCAATTTTTTGACTTACAATCATTTCTGACTCGAAAACAAGGAATACAATGTAAATTTGTACAACGGAACTGATTAAATATCTCTTGAATATATACAGCTTTTAAAATAATTTACGTGTAGTATGAAAAAATGTACGAGTATTAATCATTCTTCTTTTCTCTCTCTCTGCATAAAAAGGACCCTCCACATTGCTCTCAATTAGAAGCGCTCTGACACGTGGTGTACAGCAAGTGCTTCCCATTGTGACATAAATTGGTGACACGAAAAGGATCATTCGATTGATCAGCTGCAAGATGTCACAAAAAGGGAATTCACTGAACGAATTGTTCATCTCTCATTCCACTGTGCGTCCGAGAGAGAGAAATTGCACTTAATGTTTTCATTTCATGTTCAGTTCATAGGACTTCACTGGCGCCGGGCTTTCATTTTTTTGCGTACAATGTTTTCTTTAGAAAATATATCGATTTTTAGCGAAAATAAATTAATTATTTTGTCACCTGTCTATGAGCCACGGAGACTTCACGTCCTGGAGAGAGCCGCGTAGTTCATCTCTCATGAATAGACTGAGCAAGATGCAAATTTTAAACACTACACACTGGAGGAAAGGAGTAGAATTTAAAAGTTTTGTATTTGTTAATTTATAATTGAATATTCTTTTTCTTATAATCGTTTACGAATCCACATTAGTATCAAATGTTTTTGTCGTGTTCAGTAGATAAATCGAAAAACAAAGCTCAATGTCTAAGAGATAACAAAGTAAGGATTTAAATAAATCTTTTAAATTGGGGTTAGCCACACCACCAGGCAACAAACTAGTTATTAAATGAAAATGGGAGATGGAATGGGGATTCGAACCCGGGAATGTTAGCTCTGCGCGCTGATGAGCAACCACCTTCCGATGAACCTCACCGCCTCTCTTTCCCCCATACGTACCTGTACAATAGATGGTTGTTACAATGTCCTGTATCCACTCTTAAACTTTGTACCATGGATTCGGTATCATTCTGTCTGTATAAATGTGTGCAACAGTGTTTCACTTGGTTCAGAATTACATACGTAATACGGTGACATCGTTCTATCACTTCTTCCTTCACTATTTGCTCGTAATGTATCGCCTTATTCATTTGAAAAGTTTTATACGAGGTTTGTCTACTCGTATGTGTACACCAATGGACACAGCAACAAAGTTATGGGCGTTCAACTCTATTTTTATTCTAGTTTTTGTACAATGGGAAATGCAGTGTTATTGAAGCTTATCTACGTGGAGCGATATATATTATTTTTTTAGTGGGGTTTTACGTATCATGTCGACATGAAAGGTCATTGGAGCCCGAAAAACTCGTGCAGGTGGAGAAAATGCAGTTACGCACTAGCGAGAGCCAACATGATTCTCCCCGCGTGTGGGACTCGTCGAATGACTCAACCATACCCAAAAAAATCCTCATGACCTACAACATACCAAAGCATATCTGAAAACCAAATATCAAAACATCAAATGAGGGGAGGAACAAAAATGAGGGGTGACAAAGAATAAGGGGAGGGACAAAAATGAGGAATAGGACAAAAAATGCGAGGGATGAGGAAAATGAAAGATACCCTACCCTTAATAGCGTAGGGATCGAAAAGAGCAAGAGGTGACCAAGGAAAGTCAGCCAAGAGAAAGGAAGGAGCATGGCACAAGTAAGTGGAAGTAATGCCAGACTCAGATCGGGGCCCCGTGTTTGCCAAAGACATACTTAACTAGATGTAAGTCCCCAGGGGGGGGGTGGAGCGATAGGAAATAGGAGGTGGGTAATATGGTTTTTGTTAGTAGGTGGACCGGTTAGTCACAAGTAGAAAATTAAAGTTGGGTTTATCATCAACTTGGTAGTTGTGGAGGTATTAGTAGGAGTAGTTACTAAAAGAGGTTGGGGCAGTAGGAAGTGGATATAAGAAGAAGGGTTCGCTTTTCAGTAGTCACAGTTATATAAAGTGGGACATTAATGTCAAAAACTACAAATATTTTTTTCTGGTTCCACCAAGAATTGAACGCGGAGTGACTTGGTGTTCAGCAATCACGCTAATCCCTTAGCTACCAGAGGGTCGTTTAAACATTATAGAATTAATTTAACATATTTCACAGCAAACACGCAAATTCCCTCTCTTGGAACTATTTCAACAGGTATTTCACAGGGCAATGCGTAATACATTGCTCCAATGACGTAACGCCTTCGATACTACACGCCTCGTACATGGCCGAATTTTAATCATGCGGAATTAATTAACACGCGGCGCCTGGCACCACACACTCTGGACGTGAAGTGGGATGGATGGTCACCATTTCCGTCGCCGCTGTACGACGCACGAAACGTGTATGTGGGTGACACGTTTGCAAACACGCGTCCGAGTGCCTGAGGTCGGCGAATGCTCAGGAAGGGCAGGCACCGTGCGTAGGCATCGTGCATGCATGAAACTTCCGACACACACGGAGGGAGGGCACTGTCATCGGATTGCAAAGTGCTGCCGAATACAATTGCGTCGTACGTTCTTTCCAACGAGATCAGACAGTGGACGTATGGAGTTTTTGAACTGACCAGAAGTCCATTGAGGCCTTATTGATAGTCTCGTATAATTATTCATGAACCATTCAATAATGTTATCTATTCTGTTCGAAAAAAAGTTATTGTCAAAAAAGCAGTTACAAACTGCGTTTGACCACGTGGAGGACAATAAACTAATTTACTCTCCGGAAGCGAACAAAGGGACGTATTCCATCAATTCCGATCAAGGGCCCTAAGGGGAGGCGGATTTTTAAAAAAATTTCAGCAAAAGTTCCTAGATTAGATAAAAAGTTAGCTACGAGCTATAATACTAATGTTATCTATTCTGTTCATATCAAAATAATCATTATAACAGAAATTAATAAATTATGTTATATTAGGAAAAACTGCCAATCATTTATTATACCATTAAAAGTGAAACGCTATTTGAATAATCGTCTCTATTTTCACAAACGTTATCTGATTTTCCGTCTGTTTTGCTGGATAACTCTCTTAATTGTTCAGAATTTTATCGTTTTTATTTCTTTATTAATTTTTTGACACTGGTGATAGTTTTTCGTACCAAAAAATCAATTATTATTATGGTGGGACCAGCACAAAAAATTATTCAAATCACTGCGATGTATTACTGTTTTCATTATTATTATTATACTAATTGTCATAAAACACAACAATATGAATAATCACGAAGAAAAAAAAAAGATTTAATTTCTATCTATTTCATGATTTATGCATCTCACCTCAGAAAAAGTTAAGTATTTTTCTCAGATGTCCGATGATCTATAAATCGAAGTGATTGAAAATTACTACGGAAAATTTAGTAACTTCCATCACTTTTGTGATTTAAAAGTAGGTCTTTTTTTGTAAATAAACGTTTTCTCCACAAGACGCAATGTATTTCACCGTCAATTATGATTTCAATGACCGGTGACGTATGTTTTTCAAGTTCACATCACAATAAGTACAAGATTTATTTATGTCGATTTAAGATATTTTAGTGATTTAATTCTACCTATACTAGTACTAGCCCAAGAATTTATTAATAACAATCCCTTGAGAGATTGTATTCAGAAGAGCAGTCCAAAATTATTCAACAACGGAATTATTTTCATTCATTATATTAATTCTGTTAATTCATAACAGTCGTCAGGTCGCCAGGCTCAACAGAATCAATGTTTCACGCTACATTCTGAGTGATGGTGACCACATTCTTCTTTTAATATATTATTCTGCAGTTTTCGATGAACTTTTTTGATTTTAGTTCTCTTTTCTACAATTTCCTTATTTTCGACAATATATTTTTCTCTGCTTTAATTAAAGAGGCCGTGAAAGACAATTCTGACCGACAAGACACATTGGAGTCTCACATCTCTCTCTCTCTCTCTCTCTCCTATACCTGTCTCTTATACACATCTNTCGCGTATTTATTATTGTGGCTCTGTATCGCTCAGTCAGTAGTTCTGTATCGTTTAGGCAAGCGCTTCTGATGCGCGGGACATTTGAGCTCCACCTGATGCGCGGGACATTTCACGGCAACTGATATAATATGAGGATTGGTGGTTTGTGGCGAATGTAACAACCTTTGTGTTTCCTCTTTGAAAAAAAGTGAAGATTCGTATTAGAAACAAAAGCAGAAAGAGGAAAGTACGAGAGAACCCTCGTCGCTGCCTCCAAATATTCGTTTGCTCATCAGCGATTGGTGTAACGGGCATGAATTAAAAGCAAGTGCACGTCTCTGAATAGTCAATTTGACTTTCAGGGAAGGTAGATAATAATTATCAGAATAAAAGTCAGAAGAATATAAACCGAAATATGTTTAAATAAATAGTTTAAAACTTACGACCTTTTAAGCACGAATAATATTTTTATTCTTTGTTCAGAACTTACTACAGTTCGACGTGGATTTACGCCGTCGTCAGGTGATCAAGTAATAACAAATAATAATAATAAACATAAGAACACGACAAATGAACATGATATAAACAGAAATACAAATAAAAGTAGAAACAGGAGTTGTAATATTTCATTGTATAAACCACACAATTTTTCAGTGTGTGCGCGTAAATTTAATAATGAACGTTAATAGCAGTAAATTAGATTTGAAATATGATTTAAAATTTTGATATTTCTCCGAGAGGGCAGTGTACTTGACAGTTTTCCCTTTGTCTTCCATTTATTTACTTTTTGATTAAATCAAACATTAGAATCTCATTTGATCAATGAATGTACAATCACAAATATTTTAAATAGTGAAGTAAATTATATGAATTTACCGTACAATTAAATGACGAACTACATTATTAATAGACACAAAATAACATTCGAAACACCTTAGAAGTCGTGTTGCGTGTAGTAGAGGTGAGGATGCCGTGCAGGGGCCAATAGCCTGTTAGCGTAGATCACTCCACACTCATCGTATGTAGATCGCTTCAAGTCGCGTGAGCTTTCAGTGATGGAATCGCCCGCGTCCCAATGAGGGATTCCGGTTACTTGAATATCAGAATCGATTAGTGGCGAGGCTTAGATGGCACTCGCGTAACGCGAGGGACTCTGTTGATGACGAAAATGTTGTTCTGCTTTGAGATTGATTTCAACCAACCAATTAATTAAGTTGCCACGATTTTGGTTGATTTCAGAGTATCAAATTTCTCAGTATTACTTTAATATGAACGAGGAAAACATGGAGAAGAATTTTCGAAGTATAGTACATTTAAATGTAAGTTCACAGGACAAAAATTTTAGTCACCCCCTAACAAGAGCACAGGTAGTTCAGGCCAGAAAGGAAAATTGATACAAAAATAGCTCCTTTTATTTTTGTACATATGTTTGTCATCTTAGAGATAAAATAATATTGTTAAGTGTCTTACTTTAGAAGCGAGAAAGTTTTACTTACTATTATTCAAACAAAAATTGAAAAAGTTTTTAATAATAGTAAGTAAAATTAACTTCTTAGTTAAATTTAACTTAATATTTGAAATCTAATGGTTCAAATCTAATGATAAACCTTGTTAATATTTGAATTTCTGCTCGTATGCTAAAAATAACAAAACATCAAAGAATACTTTCCCTGGTTGCGAAATAACACCAATTGTTTCATTTAAATGGCCGGTGATGTATGTTTTTCAAGTTGAAATCACTATAAGTGTACGTTATCCTGTTTATTTTTGCCGATTTCGAACTCTACTGCGCAAGTACTACCATAAAGCGAAAACACTTTTATGTTGCCAGATCCTCGCACCGAATCGTGGCCATTGATGTCTGGCCCTGGGCCTCTGCTAGTGTTGCTGGTGTCGTACCTGTACTTCTGCACGAAAGCTGGTCCTCGGTTCATGGCAAATCGGAAGCCTTTCCAGTTGACGCACGCCATGGCGACATACAACGCGATCCAAGTGGTGACCAGTGTCATCCTCGTCTACGAGGTACGTGGATGCGCTTTCTTTGTCTTCCTCTTTCCCGTTCTCTCCTTGTTTTCTTCTNCACAAGAAAAAAAAAGTTGCGTTTCAATTTAAAACTTTAAGCACATTATTATAAGCTGAAATGTATTGTAACGTTCCTTCAAGAATGTGCTTGGTTCATTAGCATTGCGAAATATGGGTATCTACCTCTTTTGATTAACACTGTTTGTGATTCTTTGGTACATTGGTTTTTAACATTATTTTTCGAATATGTTCGTTTAAACAAATACATCATTGGTATCCGAGCTATTAGCTGGGTCACTCAGATATTTGAATGTGTAATAATCTTAAAGCTAAATCCTGAATTAGCGTTTAATATATTACGAGGAAGGATATCGCTTTCAAACCATATGAGGGACAAAGAATAATGTCATATATCCATCAACAGTTACAAACAACGCGCGACTACGAAGAGGGCATTAATCTAATTTACTCTTCGGAAGCAAGCAAGGCACCATCCCATCAATTTAACATTTTTGCACCCCTAATCAAATNACACTGTTTGTGTTCAAGATGTAGTGTTGAGTGATTCTTTGGTACATTGGTTTTTATCATAAAATCATAAAATAAATCTTTTAAAAATAAAAAAAATAGTTAGTTTATCGATAAAACATTTACACCATTTTTTTAAGAGATTACAACACGTAGCTAACTTTGTATCTTATCTAGAAGTTTGCTGAAATTTTTGAATCCGCCTCTGCCTTAGGGCCCTTGATCGGAATTGATGAGATGGTCCCTTGCTTCCGGAGAGTAAATTAGTTTATTGTGCTCCACGTGGTCATAAGCAGTTTGTAACTGCTTTTTTGACAATAAATTTATTTATTTATTGATAAAAGAAAAGTTAATTAACAACTATATCGTTATAAATGTATTATTCCGAAAATATGCTCATTAGGCGTGACTATTAAAAACGATCAGAATTTGATATTGCTAATACGGAAGTTTTGTCTAAGACTTTATTTAAGGTGGGAACTGCACTCGATGTTAGTCAAATCAGTGATACGTATAATTGTTTTCTTTATTTTTATTGTAATTGTCATAAAACACAATTATATGAATAAAAACGATGAAGGAAAAATCACGATTTAATTTGTATCCATCAGTTAATAGAACAGTACGAACAATATTCAGGACCTCGCTTGACTCCTTTGATATGCAACAGAGCACGTAAAAAACACGGCGTCTAATCACAGAGGTTTCGTGAATGTTGCATCTCACCTCGGAGAAAGTGAAATATGTTTCTCAGACGTCCGGTGGCATACAGATGAAAACGATGTAAAAAAAAACTTTGAAGAATTTATTACAAATCGAAGTAAATTTCGATCACATTCGTGGTTTAAAAGTTGGTCATTTTTTGAAAATAGGTTTTTCCCCTAAGACGCAATGTATTGCATCATTAATTCTAATTGCAATTATTTCATTAAAATGGCTGGTGAAGTATGTTTTTCTAACGTTGACCCACAATACGTACTACATGTTACTCTGTATATTTATATGTTGATTCAACATACTTTAGTGATTTAATTCTACCTGCGCCTTTAGTACTACCTTAAGCTCGTGTACAACAGCCCTCATGGTACATTCCGCGCTCTCACTCGCATGTATTGCAGCGCCAGCTGTTCAGATGTCTGGATGGCCGACGCTGCCTGTCGCGATGTGTCGAAACCACGAAGCATCGCATTACCACGCCCCTGTCATCCCGTATCCCAGAGCGCAATGTATCTTTCATTTGGAGTGCTAGTGACGTGCAGGATTATGAATGTTATTTGCGGGCGAGCAGTTTGCGGGGAATTTCGCTTCTGTTCGTGTTGAGTTGTCAACGACATTACCGTTCTCTTTGGTAGGTTTAATAATAATAATAAAAATAATAATATTTATTTCCCGCAATTGGGCTAATTTCAACCGGTGGCAGTAAGTGAGGAAATACAATACAAAAAATACAAAAATACATGTCACAGAGCACTGAAATAAAGAATTATTGATTAATCATTGAACTTTATGATTCAACTAATATTAAAGTATTAAATATAAAAACATTTTACCATGAAACATCTGAATAATAGGTACACAAATTTATTGCACATTTTATTTCCCCCTTTGGTGCACATCACTTAAAATTTCCTTTCCTATCTTTTCTAAATAATTTATTTCCCTCGTATCATTTTACTTCACTACCAACTATTACTCCGCTAGCTTCCCATCTACACTAACCTAAGCCATTCTTCCCGAACTCGCCTAATCCTTTTAATTTGTCTTCTCCCCTATTCTTAGAGCGTTTTTGAATTTAAGAGAAATTGCTGAGCCCGATAGCGCTCCCAATAGCAATAGCGATAGTTTATGATGACTTGAAAATTTTGAAGTGGACATGAAGACCAAGGGTTTAACAAATTTAAATGTCAGGTCATTTTTAATTGAAAGTGAAAGTAAATATACTGATTTTACGGATTGTGTAACAGAAATTAAAAGAATACGTGAGGTTACGAAACGTAAGAAGACAATAAATAAGACAATGTAACAAATATAAGAGGAAGTATCACAGTGAGGCAGAAGTGAACAGTAGAAAATGCGAATACAAGATACAAAAGAAAGAAATATAAGACAAAAAAAGGCACTTTATTTTCAAGGGAAAAAAGAAACCCAGTTTTATATACAAACCAGGAAATGACTTTGTGCATGATGAAACATTGTACTCGATAAATAAATACAATTCTTTGAAAATTTTGGGGTGGAGTAAAAAAATCTCGTGGGTGAAAAACAGATTCATTAGAGTACGATTGAAAAGAAACTTCTTTTAACCCATTTTACATCACGTAACCAGAATAGTTCATTACTTTGCGACGAGCATGCAATGGAAGAGTGCAGCGCAGAAATAAATAAAAGTCAAGGTCTCACAAAGCTAAAGAAATAAAATTATAATAAAACAAATAATTAAACGCTTACGTTATTTTATGGACTTTGAATAATATTTATATTTTTTTGATATGGCTCACTACGTTTTCACTAGGATTAATGCCGTCGTCAGTTGATCAAGTAATAACAAATAAAATTATTGTCGAAATAAGAAAGTCGAAAGGTAGTGAGCTTTTCAAAAATATTATTCAAAATCCATAAAATAACGTAAGTTTTTAATTATTTATTTCATTAGATTCTATTATAGACGTTATATAACGCAAGATTTTGTAGTGTAACTTGTTTTGAATGACCAACGTATTTTCATTTGCGGATAACTACAAAATTAGCGACGTTCACGTACTTTTACGAGTTAGTAAAGCAATGGGCTACAGCGCATATCGCCAGAAATCTGTCACGCAAACCTCGCCCGAGGTTAGAGTTTGCTAAACGCGTTCAACTGCCTGAGCAAACTGAGAGATAATACAGTACAACTTTCACAACTTCCTCTGAATATCACAAACCCTTCAGCGACGGGGATAATCTCATTATTAGCAAAAGCCTCTGGTGAGAGAGAGAGAGAGAGAGGGAGAGCTTTCGATGATGCTCGCTTTCGAAAGAGGAACAACACACGTCCACTCGCTTGAACTCTGACAGCCGCCATCTCGAATTTATCACTGCCACTTCGACAAGCAAATAAACTGTTCAACTGATGCGTGCGCCTCTTGCGGTGAAACGGAGAAGTAGGATACGAGGGCCTTGACAGAAACAATGTACTGTTGCGGGATTGTAATAAATGGTGCCATCGGTATTGTATAGGATACAATAATCAACTAAATAGGAAGTTATACACAAGGAAGTAAAGAAGTAAGACAATATTTCTATTGACATGTTTCTGGGACAAAAATTGTTTGATTCTACTGGTATAAAAATTGATGTTCTTTTAGTGGACAAATCATAAAATACTTTTAAATTAGTTAAATTAAAGAAATTTAAGAGGACATTTTAAATCGAAATCTAAAAATTCTCAGTAAAAACACATCGTCAGTATAATATGGGTTGTAGACAATAAAAACTAAAAAGAAAGTATTTTAGAAAGAAATATGATTTAATTAGCTATTTTTATCACATAAATACTTACCTTCTCACATCTGCATGATTTCATTTGTACATTGACAGCTGGTTACATTAAATTTCAAATACATATAAGTCTGTCTTAAAATCAGTGCTTTGAAAAAGCCCAGAAATGACTGACAAAATTAATCATCTTTAGAACTCCTTTCAACTATATTATACGTTTAATTTACTCCAGATTCTTTTTTTTTTTTTTTTTACATTTTTAATGTAAAATAATGTTTCATACATTCACCTTGCCATGTAAGCTACCAGAGTTTACTTCGAGTCCTCTGCCTCGTACCCTCAACCTTTCCCGAATATTTGAACATTTTGGAGGAATTCGGAGCCCCGTTGTTGAGCCTTGTGGAATCCCCTCTCAACAAAATTCACGCCGAGAACTCACACCTCCTAGTCTTCTAAACTAAGTCATTGTCAACTAACTTCATTGTAGCTTAACTTTCTCAACTATGTTAGTTGAGAAATATGTTGGTTGAGAAATATGTTAGTTGTTACTTTTTAGTTTATACTTGAACTAGTCCGATTTTGATGAAATTCATAAACTTTGGTATAACATTAAATATGCGGTATAGTTTGAAAAATACAGAAGGGGTTATTTTTTTGTTCTAAAATTAAATTTATGTGTCCAGCACTGGGATGAACTCATTCCAGAAATTCGGTTTCGTTTGAGAAAACTTCGCTGGTCCAGTGTTCTCGCTGTAGAAAGTGAATCGCTGAGGTACAAGGAGGTAGGTCTCTCTAATCGGAGAAACCCATCGTTAATTTCCAGGCTCCATTATCAACAGAAGTTCATGTTTAATGTACAAACAGAGCGAGAGGAGCAATCGATACTCTCTTGGCAGAGCATCCGCTTCGGTCTTCGGAGAGTTACGCTCCGCCTTGAGCAGGGATACGAACGGCTCTAGAGGCAAAAACGGGGCCACACATTGAACGATTAAGTATGAATGGCCCTGTGTGAATAATTTAGACTAGACATTAGTGATACACTTTCATAATCTCTGCAGATTAACTTGAATTGTCCTGAAATGTACAACAGAGAAAATGTTCTTAGGAATTATCAAATTCCAATTTTTCAATAAAAATTACGAACATTTTCCTTCTTCAAAATGTATTAACAAATTTCACTCACAAAGCCCATAATGTTGGTAAATAGAAGAAATAATACAAATTTAATTAATACGAGTGGAAGATACAATTGGACTGTCTTTTTCATAGTTATTCTTGATTCTAATTTATGCGTATACTTATTAAAGACAGTCATATTTCACAGCAGTTCCATGATTAATAATACCAGAGATCATATGCTGATAGTCTAATCCATTTATTTATGTTGTCATATTTACATAATTATGTTTGCCAACGTTTCGCAGTCAGTTTTCACTTCATTTTCAAGGCAACATTCAATAAATTATTCTCAGTATAATCATGTAAATATGACAAAATGATTATGTTAAACATAATTATGTAAATATGGAAAAAATAATAAATGGATTAGACATTCACCATACGATCTCTAGTATTATTAATTATGAAACTGTTTGGAAATAATCTTTAATACATATACGCATAAATTAGACCCAAAAACAAATTTAATTAATTTCAAATATATAAGTCGTAACTATATGGACGCAAATTCTATCTGGAAATAAATCGAATGAAGTTATAGTATTATTCGCTTTATTTTTCAAACTAAAAATATTGCATATTAAAAATTCATAGTGAACTCTCACTGCATAGAGTAAAATACTACAGAGTACGTTACATGAATTTTTTGACGTGGGCGAGGATCCATTTGCCACTAAATGAACCTCGGAAAAAAGTAAATATAGTATGTTACTACGGTGATTACAATGTAATTAACACCTGGCACACTATCACATATTAAAAATGGACCACTTGTTATATTTTTATTAGAAAAGCATTTCATGGCAAATAACGACACATTGTATTCGATACCGAGGAAATATCCAGGTTTCGATCCCGGGTTTGGATGAAACCTAAGACGTAGTCTACTTCATAAAACAAATAAACAATAAAATGAAAAATGAAATAAGATGCCAGATTCTTGCATGCTTGCTTGCCACTTAACCCTCCAACTTCAAATCTCGTCGAAACTAGTAAAAAAAAAATAGTTAGCTTTTCACTCCAGTGTTCCAGTTTGTATAGCTGTGACTACTGAAAAGCAAATCCTCCTCCTTCAACCCATCTCCTACTGCTCCTAGTATTACTAACTACTTCTACTAACTCCTCCACGTGGGCCAACTTGCTGGTAAACCCAGCTAACCGGCCCACCTATACTTATACCATTCTACCCCCCTACCTGCTATCGCTC
>NNCF01139242.1:1240-13451 GCA_002313205.1 Laupala kohalensis
GATATTGAAATCACCACATATAACGATAGATTTAGTAGATTTATGTGCGATATGTTCTAAAACATTTTCGAAGTTCCGAAAAAATATGTCAAGATCTGATTGAGGAGGTCTATAAATACACAAAACAACAATACCGGTGTCGGTCAGTTTAACTGCAGAAATTTCGAACACACTATCTACGCAGAAGTTCTCGTAGCCTGTCAGTGGAGAAGATAAAATATCATTACGAACGTAGATAAACGTACCTCCGTGGGGATTTATAATATAATTTCTTGTTAAACGTGCAACGCCTGCATTGAACTTAGGGAGAGGGAATTCTTTTGCAATGACAAAGTTAATAAGACACATTTTAAACATTGATTCACAGGGAATGGACCTTTCATTGCAGACAATTTTTAAAGATGATATTTAACATTCCAACATGAGAATAATGTATTATTATCCTGAAGTATCCTAGATATATACCTATTCTAAATTGCATTAGGACTTTTTGACAACTTATTTCTTGATAAGTTATATCAGGGTTTATTGAACCCCGGTCCAGGTTTTGTCCAGTTTTTTTTCCGGCAAAGGAGGATTTGTATATAGGTCAACTAGATATGAGACCAAGGACAACATTTAAGGCCAACAAAGTGATTAATACCGTTATATTTAATTTCGGATTTTAAGTGATTCTTAGAGTCACTTTTCATTTGCTATATTTTTTAAATATTTTTCAGATTTGCAAGAATTTGTTAAATAGCTGTTATTATATATACAATTTGATATAAATTGTTTATATTCTGTCTCTATAGGAAGAAGCTAACTTTCTTTTTTTATTTTGAGTGGCGAATGTCGTGGTTTTGCCTTGGAGTGCAGAAATATTAAAACCGCTAGAGTCCTTGCTTTCTTCTGGAGAGTATATAAGTTAATTTTCCTCTCCCAAGTCTTTAACAGTTTTCAACTGATTTTTACTGTAAAACTAATTAGTTCTCTTTAGGTTAGACTGCATGAAACAGCAGATTCTTTTTTTGAAAAAAATATAAAAATTGACAATGTTCGAGTGTTTATGAAGGTATTACTCTAAAAATGTACATCAGCTGTTCTGATTTAACATAGATGGATTAGAGGTTTCGATTGTTGATACTTGAGTTATGAAATTTCTTCGAAACTTAGGTGGAAAGTATCATAGAAATATACCACCTACTGGAACGCTGAGTAATACGGGGATCAGCGGGCGAACTCGAGCCAAGTACCAAGCCACCCCCCTGCTCTAGTCGGGGGTATTGCACAAGTTGCTAACACATTACGTCGCTCGCCGCACCAATAGATACGTGTTTCCTTCACAGAAATTAATATCATGCACAGTGATGTTATCTCCTTTCGTTCACTTTATCAACACAGCAATTATAATTGTGAATTAAAATGGTCAAAGTGTATATAGCATACAAATGCAATAACTCTTCATGAAGAATTGTGGCTTGTCATTTCATAGTTAAGTGGGATGCAAGAACACTGGTCTCAACTGTTGAACCTTCACTATCATTTTAAATTATACACTTGCCAGAACAATAATACAATATGTAAAGCAACTATTTAAGTTCCTAAACTATGATTACATTGTTGTAGTTGAGTAGATTGTTGATGTTTTACGAAACGAATGTAACGGCACAGCAGTTTCATCTTTTACATAAAAACTAGGTTTCTTTATTCTAAAAGCAGTGAATATTGTAATTAATATTCGGATTTATTTTAAAATTTCCTCAAGATCCTGACGTTAAAAAGATATGGATAATAAGTACAAAAAGGGAGGATTTCACCCCTTCCAAATATTCAACATCCTGCAGAGCTCATTTTGAAAAAAGCACCTTTGAGGGAGGAGGAATTATTTAAAAAAATTAAAAATGAATGCCGCCTTACATTTGATTTTTTACCTCATCTTCAGACACCACAACCTGAGTGACGGAGAAAAATTGAAAAAGTTCCAATAAGAATACTTTGAGCAAATCCATGAAAAATTTTCTTTGAAAATATATCATTTTCTTAAATTTTATTTCATCTTTAATTTTTTCATTTTAGAAAAATCTTACAGTGAAATAAATCTAAACTTGGTACACGCGAGAAGCTTAACAAGCCTGTTCTATTTTAAAATATGTAGGTTGAGATTGCTGAGCTCAGGGTTGTTGTTTTTTTTGTGGTTTTTATCAGATGTATTGTCATATACTTATTGTAAATACATGTAAATATATTAATGAATTCTATTTATATTACTTTTTATTTCTAGATATTATAGGATTAATCTAAATTAAACCATAGACTCATCAAAGATGAACAACTTTTATAATATTATGCTGATGGTTTTCACACTCAAATAAATGGATGTTGATAAATCGTTAAAACTTTAACAGTCCTTTGTCCCACTAAAATAACTCTACTGTAGTAAAACATAAAACAAGTATGTTTAAGTGAAAAATCTTCAATGAAAATGGTGCCGCCTGCATTGGGTTATATAGAGGTCCAACCGGCCAGGCAGCAGGCAGACTGTGGTGGGGGAACTGCTGCCAGGCTCGTAGACCAAACACAGAGACAGCGTTCCAGTAGACAATCCTAGCCCGGGCTTTTCTCCGTTTTTCCTTCGGGTAGAGGCGGATTTCTTATACAGGTTCTCTAGGCTTTGTCTAGGGGCGTGTTTATTGTAACAATAAATCGTGAATTTAGTGTTTTTTCAACTCTTATGATTTTTAAACACTATACTCAGAATAATCTATAGTTCGATAATAACTTGTACATGTAAATTTACAAACATATTTGCGTTAAATTACAAACATATTGACATTATATATGTATTATAACTCGCAGCTAACTCTTTATCTTATCTAGGAACTTTTGCTGAAATTTTTGAATCCACCTCTGCCTTAGGGCCCTTGATCGGAATTGATGGGATGGTCCCTTGCTTGCTTCCGGAAAGTAAATTAGTTTATTGTCCTCCACGTGGTCATAAGCAGTCTGTACTGTTTTTTGACAATAAATTTATTATTATTATCAGTATATTTCTATGGAAATTATCCATCTTCTATTTGGATTCCAAGGGCTCTAATGACCCTAACATTGACAAGCCGTAAAGCCCCACAAAAAAAATTTGGATTCCACATGAGAAAGAAGTTGTCTTGTGATAGCTGTCAAACGAAAGAAATTACAATGATAGCTTGTTCTTAGAATATCTAAGACATCGCAATTATTTTAAAACTAAGTCTCCTAAATACATAGTCCACGAGATCAATGAGAATAATAGATTCGTTCCATCTATTGCTTTCCAATTGTCTCCAAGAGTGAAGAGTTCAATATTTCATCTCCGACAGATTCATTTAAAATTGATCTTACCACATTATAGAAACATTATTTTACTTCTTACAACACTAACATAATTTAAATGTTCTGACCATGTCTTAAGAAGAAACCTTGTACAAATATTTCACATTGACATAAAACTGACATTTTTCTGTAGACATGTATTTGTTATCTTACAACGTTTCAGCAGAGATTCCTGCCATCGTCAGGAGAATGTATGTTTTAAATTATATACACAAATGTTGATACATCTTGGCAACAAGTTGAAAACAATATACAATGAAAACAATGACATAGAAAAAATAAATAACTTTAAAAAACAAACCATCAAAAAAGAAAATCATTCTAAACAAGTTTAAGTTTTAGATAAGTTATCCGTGACTGTTGGTAAATTTCATGTGTTTCTCGTATATTTTATGTGCAACATTTCTAAATTATACGTTTATAATAATTTGGCTCCCGATCTAAAATTAAAACAATTTCCCAATCTATTGAATGATCCAAAGTTAAACGGTGTAATGAAATAATATTATGTTGTGGTGTGTTTATATTACGCTGATGTTCTTTGATTCGCATCTGTAACTTACGTTTCGTCTGTCCGATATAGCAAAAAGGACAATTTTTACAAACAAGTTTGTAGACAACATTTTGCAAAATCATGTTGTCGATTACATCTTTCCCCTTAATTACAAGATTATAAGGTTGTGTCCTTGTTCTACTCACCAACCAAATGCTTTCATTGAGAAAATATCTTCTTAAAATTGGTGATATTGTTTTATGATATGGAAATACAACAAAAGATTTATTACTTATTAGAGATTGAGAATTCTGAGGATTTGATGAAGGATGTTTCACAAGGTTAAGATATGGTATTCGTCTCNATTCTGAGGATTTGATGAAGGATGTTTCACAAGGTTAAGATAGTGTATTCGTCTCTTGACATATTTCTTTACAAAACTTCTAGGGTGATAATTTACTAGTAAGATTGTTGTTACAAATTCTATATTATCATGATGAAAGCAATTGTCAGACATAATTTGGTTGACAAAGCAATGTTGCTATCATTGCAATCTTTTGCTCAAAAGGATTATCCAAAAAATAATCAAACAACCATTAATAATAACTCCTCTTTATAAAATCAACTCCAATAATGTTATTTTCATTCATCATTTCCAACTCTACATTGGAAAATGAGATTTCTATAGCACACTTCACTGAAAGTAAAGCCAATAATACTGTTCTCCACAAATCAATTTCAATTTGCCAATTCTCCCAATAAGAATAAAATAAGCAAAGTATACTGTAATAGGAAGCCTTATTTCACATCAAAGAAACTCTCTTTTCTATTAGTGTTGCATTGTTGGTTTACTAATTTCATTCTGTAATAACTTCATCAACTAGAGAAGAAGAATGAATGAAACAGACAAGGTCTTCTGCATTATTCATTTTGTTATTTCGATGAATCTGACTATTTTTCTGCACAATATAGACATGATAGAAAATGAGGAGACAAATTGCCCGAAGCAATATCACCATACACTGATTTCTTCAAACCCAAAAACTTTATCAGAAAAACTACAAAATTATATGTATAATGAAAGGAACAAATTTCTGTCAATTAACAGTAAAATAATATTAGTTGTTGTAATATCCTGACACACTGAGATTTCTAATTCCAGAACAAGGAAAAATATGGTACAATTAGTGCTTCTTATTCTCTTGGTTTTTCCAAAATGAAATCGCATCCCGAAACGTATTTCTCTGTGTGGTTCGGGTTTCTAAAATGTTCGCTCTAAGTGTTTCAACGCAATGATCATGTCCATATTGCAAGGCAAGGTCTGAAGGTCTCATGCTTTCCTTATTCCTCAAATCCTTGTCAGCACCTTTACGTAGAAGCAATTCAACCGCTCCCTTGCTTCCTCCTCTAGATGCAAGATGCAATGGAGTTTCTCTGCGGCCGTTCACTGCATCAACACGAGCGCCTCCGGAGAGAAGCGATCGAATATCATCACAGTTTGAACATTCATTGTATGTTTGGAAATTGTTATTTTGTTTAGTTTTTAAGTAAAGAGAATAAATTCTTAAAATTAGATTTTTTTTCCCTCAAAGAAGTTTTGAGGTGGTAGCAGCGAAAAGATAGAACCTGGTAGAAACGTTAATCAGTAAGACAACGAATTGCTGATTATCTTATTAAATACAACACCAATATCAATTTTATATTTTTTAATTCTTAATACAGTGCATTAAGACGTTAATGAGTAATGTGAAAGTGAGGCTTCCTAAAAAAAACCCGCCCCAGGCCTCGCAAGTTCCAGGTAAACTAGTGCCCCAATAGATAATTAATTATAAACAAATGTCATCATTTTAATGCTTCTTACATATTCTGCTTTACAATCAGTTAATATCTCAAAATTGAAATATTTGGAACTTCTATAATGCATTACAAATTTTATCCAAAAACAAAATCACACCATGTTCTTAGAAATAAAGTCTTTTGAAAAATTGATCGAAGAAGTGGGTGAGGGATGTATGTTGGTGAGGGTGAGGATGAGAGTTTAAAATAGAAAGTGGCGGAAGGAAATAAGCTGAGAGAGTACACATCATTTCCTCAATATAGAGCCAAGAAAACTATTTTGCATAGAAAACTTCAGAGTGAACACAATATGATCTATGGTGATGGTTCTGAAGACATTGAGTTTCTAAGAGACATTAAGACTTTATTTAGCAGAGCACGTCGTGGATACATATTCGGTATCTTGTTGTTGTATACGCAATCATTTTCTGTACTGTAAATAATTTAATAAACAATAACTTTTAAAGGATTTGTTGTTTCACATCTCATATATTGTGCATCTTCAGAATATTCGCAATCTCCTTCTTTCCCACTTTAATAGCATCATCCAAAGCAGTGTCTCCATAAGAGTCTCTGATGCTGACGTCTGTGCGTCCCAGAAGCAACAGCTGCACAGATTCCTTTTGACCAGAATTTGCAGCATAATGAAGAGAAGAACTACCCTCTTCATCTAATTTGTTCACTTGAGATCCATTCTTCAGAAGCATCCTGAAGGAGAAATAAAGGTTTGCTTTCTTTTATAATACAAATATTCATCGAATAATTCATATCCATGTTTTTTAACTCTTGCTTAACTATAAAATCTAATAGATAAGAAACTTTTCAAAACAAGTATTTATTTAATAATAAATTACAAACAGCAGTTACAATTTCAAATTATTCCTTTTTATAAAAGAAACTGATTACTTAAAATAAACTAATCTTCAATATTACAATAAATTACATTCAAAATGCGCAGAATTCCACACACAGGAATTCTCAAAATTGATCTGAATTTACTGATTACATCATTAGATTTTCTTATAAAGCAGAAATATAACTTTCAAAAAACAGAACATTTATAATATATCCTGAAACAAATATCATCAAATCTTATTTACTTGAAATATTGTAGTACTCAAATGTGTTATGGACTGAATTGCTATCTTCAACATAGGAATGGAGCAAGATCTTGACAGCAAAAGTATTATTCAACAAATATATTTTGTTTTATCGGTCTTCTGGAGATGAACTAATTAGTTTCCATGTTGTATTTCCAGCATTTCAGAGTGTGGATGTAAGTAATAAAGTGTCTCGTGTGGAGCGAGTGAAAGAGGTCCTTTTTACCTGAAGATGTTCGTATTGTTCTTCAGAGCCGCAATAACCAAAGGAGGAACTGCGCCGCCGTCGACTTTCACTCCTCTTTGAAGCAGCGAATCTGCGCAACTGACGCAGTCGGCAGCAGACACAACTCAGTGGCGACCTTCCTTCTTTATTCTCTGCTTCAACGTCCAGAGACTAAGAAGAGAAAAAGACAAAGAAATGTAACATTAAATATTCTGAGAGATATTATAAACTTATGTAAATAAGAAACAAATAATATTTTTCTCAAATAAAATGAATCATATGCTGATAAATATGTATAATATTGAAAGATTTGAAATAAAAATATATTTGATTTCTTTAAAACACACAATAATAAAAGAACTTATATTAAACAAAAACAAAGCGTGAGAAAATAAATTCTGCCTTTATAAACATAAAAATAGTCTTTAATTTTTAAAACCCTATCACTAATTCATCTGATGAATAAGAAATACATTCTCTTTCACTGAAATCAATTAAGATTCCTTAATAATCTTAGAAGAAACCAGAATTCCAAATTAATGAACAAATAAAGAACAGCAGCTTCAAGAAAGAAAAATTTTCAATTTAAACTCAGATTTGGGAAGTTAATACATTGTAAATAATTGTATTGAAAAACACACAAAACAGAAATTTACTCAGAATATTTACATGAAAGAATTAAAGACAAAGGCACAAAGCATTGATCATGAAGGTTTTCTAACGCAAATGTCTCAAGGTACAAGAACCGTTTCTCTCTTAAAGCTAAAAATAAAAAATCACACTTGTTTTTATTGTGAAAATTATTTACTTGCAATTTATTGTGAAATATTGGAGTGATTTTTTAATCTGTCATATGATTTGGATTAGTTATAAGTTTTATAAATTCCCTTATTCTGGTGAATATTCCCTTAAATGCATCATTTCTCCTTCTTAATTAAATATAAATAACTCTCACTTTTTCCTCCAGAAGCCGCTGCGTCGCTTCGTGTTTGTGATCACTTGGGTTCTATCAGAGTCCAGCCATTTTTATCTGCGGCATTCAGTGAAGCTCCTTTCTGCATCAAGAACCTAAAGCAAGAATCATTCACTTTCACTTTCTTTATAAATCGATCCCTTCGATACACAGAACAATATCTGGGTTTAAGATCTGTTAAATCAAGGAGTTCGATTATGTACAAGTTCATTTATCTACTAGAAATCAAGCATATACTTCAAAAACTTAACATCATTGATAGAATACATAAAATATCCATTAAAATAGAACATTGCATCTTTAGAAAATTCATGAGCAATAAAGAGATGTTATATTAATACACTTTTCTTTTTTTCTTGTTTTAACAAAAGGGTTCTTATTTCTATGTAATAATAGATTTATTCAAATAATGGAGTGTTTGAGAAACTTGTTTTCTTTAAATTTAATTATGCAAATTTATTAATATTGTTCTTCTTAATCTGACTTAACTTACAAAATCACAAAAAAAACAGAAATGAAAATAAATTCTCACAAAAGTGTAAATGAGATCCGATGGAATGCAAAAAAAGTCATTCTCTCTCAATATCTCGTGTGCTTTCCTCTGCTTCAACATCCACAGACTGCGAGGAGCAGAAATACATAGAAATTAGACAAGGACTGATTACATTCATTATCAAACGGATTAGGAAAAGGTAATAAGAAAACACCATTGTAACTGATATTAAATAGCTCTTTAAATGGTCTTTTAATTGAAATGAAAACTCAATTTATGTAACATAGGTAGAATAATTCTAGAAAACTTAAATAATATATAATCTATTGTTAACATTAATTCTATTGTTGGTTGTGTGATCAGAGATTATGTAATTAGAGTTAGCTCAGAATACTAAATACATGTAACTGACACAAGAAAAAAATATATTAAAGTACAATAGATTGTGATCTCTGCATTCTGCATGGATTGATTGAAGAGAATAGAGATCCCTAAACAGTGCATCCTGTTGGAAATAAATTTATTTGGGAAAGTAACATCTTCCTCAATAAAACATGTTCTCCCAAAAATAAATTTTGTGAGTGACTGCGTGTATTATACAGGAAAAAAAATTGACCAAAGATCAACGGATCTATCAATTAAATTACTTGATTTAAAATAAACAAAATTGCATTTATCTCACACTTCCGGAAAAAGTCTTGAATGTGTAAAAATACTTTGGTCAGTAATATTATATATATATACCTTAATATGACTACAAATCACGCAATCGCTTTTACTCATTTCTTTTTCACTATGAATTTAGAAATTCTTCCTCTCGACCCCACCCGTCACACAAAAAATCCCAGACATGAATTGATCATTCTATCGTGTCGAATCGAGAAAAAGTAGGCTTTCACGGACAATTTCCTTTTCCAGGAGTTTCGAAGCACGATCTTATTTACCTTTCGTACAGTGTTAAATGACCAAAGTATAATCCTAAAATAATTCATTATCGAGATTATAAAAACATGGATACAAATGCTTTTTTTCTTGAAGGATTTCCCCTTCCATTACACCATGTAGACCATGAACCAACCCTTGACGGAAAAATCTCAGTATTTACAGAATTAATAAATACCCATATAAATCGTCATATACCGTTAAAGAAAGTTCATGTAACACGCTCCCCAGCTCCTGAGATAATGACTGAAATCCTAAAATTAATGAAACAGAAAAATATTGCTTACTCCATTCAGCGCCATACTAAAACAGAAACGGACCGAAAGAACTATGAATTTCTAAGAAATAAAGTCATTCAGAAATTAAGGAATGAAAAAATTAAATAATTTCACAACATATTCAGTGCAAAACGAAACAGTAGATCGCTTTGGAGAATTGATAAAAGCATTGGATTATGCAAAGTAAAAGTTCCGTGCTATTTAATATACCTCTTGATAAATTAAACGATCATTTTCTAAACCAAGCGCCGTGTACAGATAGCTCGTTAAAAGAAACTGTTCTAAATAATCTGCATCATCAAGATAGTACCATAAGGGATTCTTTTTATTTTTCCTCTGTTAATCAGTCTGATGTTCTGAAATTAATAATGAGTATTAAACCTAACACCACAGAGTCTCATAATCTAAATGCAAAAATAATAAAAATATGTTGCGACTTTGCTCTTCCTACTGTAACAGATTATTAATAACTCTCTCTATAGTGGTACTTTCCCTACGGCATGGAAAACTGCTTTTGTGCATCCAATTCCTAAAACATCACAACCTAAGCATCCTAATGAATATCAACCTATTAGCATTTTAGCCGCTCTCTGAAAAGAACTAGAAAAAATTGGCCGTAAGCAAATAGAAGTCTTTCTTTTATTTAATAATATAATGAAAGAATGTCAATAGGGTTTTCGAACAGGCAAAAGCACCGGGGCAGCCCTATTAATTGTTATCAAAGAAGTTTATAATGCAACTGATTCAGGAAAAATTATTGTTTTAGTTCTTCTTGACTTTAGCAAACAAAGACTTCGATTCGGTCTATCATGATATTCTTCTTGCAAAATTAACACTACTGGGATTTGCAATTCCAACTGTAAATTGGTTCTCGGAATATTTAACAAATAGTCATAACTCATAATAAAAAATCGGTTGCCCTCCAGACAAAAAAAGAAGTGTAGCACAAGAAAGCGTTCTCGAACCTAACCTAACTTTTCTGTTGTATGTGAACGATGTCGACAAGTCTCTTAGGTACAGTAGATTTCAAATCAATCCAGATGGTTTGCAAATATATATAAACGACACGCCAGCTAACATAAAATCAGTCACTGAACACACAAATACAGATCTGGATTCGCTACATACGTGAGATAACTTGTTAGTTCTTTTCTTAAATCCCTCTAAATCACAATGTATTCTCCTTGGTTCAAAGCAATCTGTCAAAAAGATTACAAACGCACAATGACTTGACATTATAGTGGACCGAACACCAATAACATGGTGTAATAGTGTACAAATTTAAGCATCTCGATTGACAGCTCACTTAGCTGGCAAAACCAAAGTGAAGAAATATGTCGGAATGTGAATTCTTCGATTCATTCAGTGAAACATTTACGTGATATTTTACTAACTCCTATACAAGAAACCTTCATCAAATCCCTATTCTTGCCTCATTTTGACTACAGTGACTTCTCGCTCACAGACATAATGGGAAAATTAGAAATAGCACAAAATGCACGTATTCGTTTTATTTTTGACTTACGGATATATGATCATGTTTTAGACTTCTATGAAAAGTTCGGTATCCTCACACTTGAGAAACTACACTTGTTATGTATGTTACTCCTTTTGTACAAGATCATCAATAGCGATTGTTAAAAAATCTTAGCTGAAAGTTTGCAGTTTTTGAAATTAAAACGCTTGCGAGACTCATTCCTAACGACGATCCCAAAATATAACACTACACTTTTCCGTAAATCATTTACAATACAGTCCATCAGAGCAAAATTCTGCTCCACGTGTGACCTAATTAACTCCGCTATACAGGATGTCATGAATTTATAAAATGTTTAGAGGCAAGTAATTGATCTATATTTGGAAAGATTGGTACTTCCTTCCCCATTGGACAAGAGAAATGTTCTTCCTTCTAAAAGAAAATTTGGCATTACTTGTGGATTGTTTACAAATTTATTCATGTAATGTAAAAATCAAGAGATGGGGGCAGGTGAACTTTTTAAACCAATAATTTTGAATATTGTCACTTACTGGACTTTTCCAACTGTGTATGTAATTTATGGCACTCTTAAACGATTCAATGGAAATTTCACAAAAAAACATTGTGTAAATTCTCTCAGCCGTTGTACTCTCATCATCGATGCATGATGCCATCTCTATTGTGTCTCTCACTTTTTGACCAGATTAATGACCAGAATTTCTCTACTTCTGTGATGTTGGGGTGACATAGGTCAGTAGTTTTGCTTGTGTGGTTGGTCTTCATTTTTTCTGAATTCTTCTGTATAAGTTCTTTATTCAATTTAAATAACCTGTTGTGAAATCACCTGCGAAGGGATGTGTTGTATCTACTGAGTTGGGTTTTTAATGCTTCAGTTTTTGCTTGTGTGTATTCGTATTCTCATTAATTTTATCGAATTTGGTATGAATCCTGTATTCTGATCTTTTCAATTCTCGTGATCAGCTTCATCTTCCATTTGGGTATTGGTTTGTCTCCAGTTGGTTCAGTAGTTTCTGCACATGTA
>NNCF01139244.1:8464-20285 GCA_002313205.1 Laupala kohalensis
ATATATATATATGACATTCTTGATATATGTATTTTATCAACAGATATTATTAACATTCATCGATAATCATCGTCAACAACATCAACAATCCAACGTCGTCACCAATCAACAACAACGTCAACAGCATACCATGTTGATGCAATATGGTACATTCTGACGTTGACAAGATTGAGAAGATTTTTTTAAAATTTGTGACCTAACCCCAAGAAATTACAGATTTGCTGTTGTTCTGCAGAAATACATTGGTGATGTATTTCTGCATTCTCACCTTCTCTTACGTTTGAGTACGATTTCTTTTTATCGTCACAATTTCACTTGGTCTATTCTTTGGATGTTCTTTCGCTATTAGAAGGTAGCAGAAGTCAATACACTATTTGTGTACAATTTTAGTGTGATTCCTTTGTCAAAAACATGCTCAACTCGCCGACGGTGCTCAAGGGACATATAATTAAGATTCAGGAGATCACAAAGGAACAAGTATATTGAATCATTTTTAAAGAGATTATTATTGTACAAAAAGACGCATCTCCTAAATTATGAATCTGTAAAAATTTAATAAGAAGTAGATTGAAATCTAAATACAATTGTAAAAGAAAAGATTTGCATCACTCTTCGTCTTTAGTGACAGAGGTGACTTGTTGTATGTTGTAGGAAATGATAAATATATTCCAAATAAGGTTAAATATATTATATTGAATGAAAATGGGAGATGGTACCGGAGATCGGATCCAAGACCTCCAGTTTTGCACACTGGCGCACTATGTCGTTCGCCTCCCGACTTCATTGTCATTCAACTTGCGGTTACCTCAGAGGTGATCTCATCCGAGATGCTCGTGAAGATGGTCGTCCCGGGGTCGATCCCCCGTCCCGTCTCCTGTCGTCATTCAATATGACATAATTAATCTGTTACCTGGCGATGAGTTAACAGCAATTTAAGAGATTTATGTATGTTTGGGGGAAAGGTGTTGTTACGTTAAGTTCGATTTCCTTGATGGTTTTGCGAAACCATTTTCTCGAACAATTCTCCGTAAAATCGTCATAATAGCTTATCCGTTATTTGAATTCTGTAAAGACTAACGTCTTCCAAGATCCAGATCATAAGATCACCGAATGAAATATTAGGAGTTTCATTACTTTGAAATGCTTTTAGGCCAGGATGACTTTCTTCTTTTGCTAGAGAACTTGTGTATATTCAACATCCTCTCCTGATGGATTACACAATTATGAAGAATGAAGTTATTGCTTATTCAAAAAAAATAAAGCGTTCTTCGGTAGTCCAATACTTCTTCTTCCATAAATCCAGGAANGTCCAATAGTTCTTCTTCCATAAATCCAGGAAATGTTTGAGAGTGTCTCAAGAAAGAGATTTCGCCCGGAAAGTTCTAGAAAATCTTTTTATTTTTTCCTTTTCAGATGAGATCCGAGACCAATTATTTCTTTATGAATGGGAAAACATTCTCATTTACACACTTCTCCATTTACATACACATTTGGAATGACATCAATTGAATATTAAATGATAAATCGTGGAATTAATCCGAGCGAGGTATAAAGATCGAACATTAATTCTAAAACAAAATAACATTTTCATTAAGTTACAAAGAAAAATGTATCCAGATAGTATAGAAAAGTCTGGTAATAAAATGACTATAATAATACCGAGGAATATATATACCTCGATATTAACAATAGCCACTTTTTGCAACGAAACTATGTCAAAAATATATAAAAAAACAAAACATTTTTAAACCTTACCTAATAAACCCAGTTTTATAAAAATCCGCAATATCCCTAAAATGAGTTTTGTAAGTTTCGTTTTTATATGTTAGTGCAAATTTGTAATTATATAATAACTTCCAAAGCTTTTTCTGAAGGTTGTTATTTTTAATGAAAATTTATAGTCAAAAAAGAACTTACAAAATCCACCCCGCGAAGGACATTATTTCCAAATGTTATAAATTTTTATTTTATCTTTGTTAATATTTGTTATCATTATTATTATTATTATTTCGTAGAAATTTCAATATAGTTTGTAATACTTCAAATAATACAGATATGGACATGCAATAAATGTACTGTTTAAAAAAATTAAATTGAAATTTGAAGCTAATTGGGTTAATTTGCATAGTTGACATACAGAGGATATTAGATTTATTTATATAATTAATGTTGGTATATTAATTTCAAAACTCCATTTAAATTGAAATATTATAATGAATTGATTATGATTAAAGATATGTCAACATAAGAGTTAAAAAGGCTTCTTCGAAATATAATTATTTGTGAAATGAGAACGTACCGATCGGATACGAAATAGGGTTATTAACGTATTAAAACAGTTGCAAAAATTGATTTTTACGCCAGGATATTTTGTTCACGTGTTTGGAGAAAATCGTGTGCAGATGTTGCTTTAAATTGTTTTCATCAGTGAAGAATCAGGCGACTAGAACTTTTTCGAGACTAAGCTTTTGGGTTAAAGTGTTTTCAAAACGAAGTGACCAACATTTGTAGACGCCACGCAGTTTGTGATTACCTGATTCTCAAAAATGTTAATGGGTCTTTGATTATTAAAATTTGTTGATACGGCAAAAATTAAGGACGTCGAAGTTATATGAACGGAGTGCGAGACATAACTATCCTTCTCTATGCATTAAATGAAAGACCAGAATTATAATATGCTATAAGAATCAATCCAACAACAAAACGAAAAAGACGCCGTTAATAGAAATCCTTTGAAAAGTTGTATTTATTAATAGGTATTTGTCTAGTGTCTTTGTAAAAGATTTTTTTCGGATTATTTGATAGTTAGTGAAGAATTTACGCTTAGCAAACCCATACTTCCTGTTATTGCACACCTCATATTTTGTATAGCTGTTCGGGTGGCGATTTTCCTGTGTGTTTATTTTTTATTACTAACTTAATAAAAACCAACAAAGTACTGCAATAAGTACCAATATCTGAACATTCCCTTTCATCTCAAGTACGCGGCGAGCGAGTTTTAGTGAAGTTTGTCATTACCTAATCATTAAAATCCTACATGAATGTGTGTGATGAAATTGTTGCTAATAATCTGCTACATCATTATTTTTGGTAGCAATGAAATTTTGGAATTCAGCATTTTCCGTATCAAACTTTTTTTTTCTGACGTTTTGACGAACATATTTTCATTGAGCTGCAAAACATACAAGCGTTTGAATGAAAGTTCATATTTAGGGGGTACAATAATTCTTGAATAAACGTTTTTGTGTTTCCAGGTATGTTGTAAGTTAGTAAAAAATTAATATTGACGCCAAAAGAAATATCTGAGATATTTTTACGTAGCGCACAAGCCGTAAAATGTCAAGGAATACACTTTCTGTGAAAAAATCTTATCTATTCAAATATTTTTCTACAGTATACGTGATGATCTATACATGCAGTACATCATTCATAGAGAGTGATATGTTGGTTGATTATAATATTGTAAATAAAAGTTTCATATATTTAAAGTATTGTAGTAATCATGGAGCATTTATTATGGTGTGCTTTATTCGGCCATTTTTAAATGGGAAAATAAGGTATTTAAGGCAGAAATTGTTTAAATTGGGTTTTCTATTTTTACGAACAGAAAAACTCGATTCACATTCCCAGGATGGATCTGGATAAGCAGTTATGTAAAATTTGAAACGAACATCGTATAATTGTGGGGGAAGGAATGTTAATTAAATATTCTTTCTGATACGTTTCAGCAGATATTCAAGAAATATGTTTTAATTCGGAGAATATAATTACTCAAATACGTTTCCATTTTCTCACACAAATTGTTAAGTTGTGAACATATGAACCATCCTTTCCATATCTCTTATTCATTCGCATGAGGATAAGCATATGAGGAAAGCAATGGAGTGGAGATTGAGTTGGGGGACGGGGCACGAACGTGAAACAAGTCTCACACAGCACATGCAAGAGTGCTGGGGAGGGTGACTGCAGGCGGACTTGAATGCCCGTGTGTATTCAGCAAATTGAGTTAATTTCGGCTCGCGGCGCTTCGCTTCGGCGCTGTGGTACTCAAACACCTGCCGATCGCTTTGCGTTCCCCCCTCTCTATGCTTCACCAATGCAGACACCTCCATTTCTGCAGTTGCGGGTCCCCTCCCACCCGCAGGTGCTACCCAGGTTTACACGCTCCCACGGGAATGTGTCCTTCGACGTTTGCATGGCATGACTAAACATGCGAAACACGATTGTGCTGCACAGTAGCGTTTGAATTCATGAATTATGCATTTTTCTGTATCATTAAAATACGAATGTTTGTTGTTGTTTTTAAAAAAATACTTTGTTAAAGTTACTTTGTTTCTTCAAAAATCTCAAACTCTCAATGCAATTTGATAATTTATTTCATTGAGTTCAAATATTTTGATATTGTCTATTTTCACAAATTTATTGAAACTGAAGGAAATGAATAACACACTTTATTATTTCTGGTTTATACGAAAATACGTACATTATCAGGAACCCGTGGAAGAATTTCTTATTGTATCATTTACTGTCATAAGTTTACTTGTATCGATAGGAAGAGGTTTAACTTTAACTTCCATACTCACTCATAGGTCCAATCGGACTCATGTGCATTATGCAGTGTGCAAGGAAAATATTGTAGTTGTAAGTGGATAAAAATTAATTACCTTTGATATTGAGGACAGAATTCGCGAAAATAAAAAACGAAAATTTTATTTAATGAGCTTAGAGATCGTTTGAGACATTTAGAAAATAAAATTTCATTTTTACGTCGCGGGTTAGAACNTATTTAATGAGCTTAGAGATCGTTTGAGACATTTAGAAAATAAAATTTCATTTTTACGTCGCGGATTAGAACGACTCAAATTTGATCATGCTCAAGACTGTTCATTTGCCATATGAGCACTGAACGCATGGGATTTGTTATTAGATGTGTGTGGGAGGGGGAGTGTGGGGGGAACTTTGCTTCCTTCTTCCAAAACTGGTAACTGGTAAGTACAATGGATCGGGACTCGGAAATCATTATTTGGTAACGCAATAAATCGCAATTTCAATATAAATGCATTATTATGAACTTATAAACACTGTTATAAATTCTTATAAAGAATAAACACTGTTAGAAAATTCCCTAGAAGTTTTCAATTATTCTAAAATATTATAAATAATGAATCTACTGAATTTCTTATCATAAATAACTTTGTAGAACATCGCGGTTTTCTTTGCTGACAACGACATTTTTTTTGAAGACGATGACACTATGTTCAAAGACTGTAGGTTTTATTGAATCAATGATGCACTTCTAAATCCACCATTTCTTTATAAATATATACCACCATTAAATGTAATAGAATCGATCCTCAAAATTCAGTGACCACTTATTGGAGTAACTAATGTAGAGGAAAAGTTTAAATACCTAATTTGTATGATAAACCAAAATTAAGGAGCACCTATTTTTCTCAAAAACTTACCTTTGCGAGAAACCTGAGCAGCTTGATGATCCTTAGCTAGTATTTATTAAATCATATTTTTAATATGGTTACGCACCAGTCATATGCATATAATACATCTCACTTCAATTATTCGCTTTTNTTTTAATTTGGTGACGCACCAGTCATATGCATATAATACATCTCACTTCAATTATTAGCTTTTAAACGGATCAATTTAATATAGTAGGTTGTCTCACTAGACTAATTTATATAAAAATGAGTTCTAAGTTGGATGAAAAAACCTTTAACCCTAGAATGCTAGCAAGTACGTACCTGTACAAAATACAAACTATGCGTAAAATGTACGTGACTGTCGAATGTGAAAGGATATAATATTCTTCAAAATTAATAGTCATATTTGACATTTATTTTCGAATAAAGATTTAGATACAAATATTGAATTGGAATTAGATACAAATGAGATGGAGTACGTAAAAATTACGAATAGTTAGTACTCGGGGGTTCACTTTTCCGTTAAGTGAGTTAGGCTTTCTTAAAATCATTACACTTCACTGTATAAAGGAGGTTTTTGAGAGATCAATCTTTATTTCAATGGTCAAACACAAAAATGGTAGATTGCTTCCTTTGACGAAATGATCAGAAATGATTTTGCGTGGAACGTAATCAATACGTGGTGACATTGACTGACACAGGAGTGTTGACTGATAGTCTCTGCTCCGTCAGATTCATTTGACAGCAATACATAAGCAGTTGATTGGTTACGAGTCCCTTAAAGCTAAGCTCCTGCATCGCTAAGTATGTAAACTCACCACTCGTAACCGAAGCGAAGCCGCTGCATTACGCAACTGCAGCCATGCACCTCCAGCCAAGTTCGCTCGTGATGCTGTCAAACCACAATGTTCCGACCGCTTTCAATGTAAACGATTAACTTTCGCGCGAGTTGAGTAAATAACCACTAAGATGTTTGTTTTCTTTGCTACGTTCTTGTACCGAAGTTCTTTCTTCGATGTGGTGGGCATGTTTTCTAACTGGAGCTGCTACTTATCCCACTTTGACTTCACTTTGTGGCTGGATATTTACTTGCTTGTAGCTGTGCGCGCCAGAGTAAATGGCCGAACATTTATAATTGTCAGAGAATGGAACTCGGGTTCTCATTGCTGAAGAAGATAAAAAAAGAGTTAATGAATGCTAAGAGAAAATTGAAATAAAAATATGGTGCTGACAATTAACGCAAACAAACGATTTACCCTTCTTGTCCTTTTCTGACTTCATTATCTTCTATGTTTTATCATGTATTAATTCATTCACAGACTCGTATTTTTCTTTTAATTCATATTCAGTTAGTACACCATTAGGGACACAATATAAATTATCAATGTGTATATCTGTAACTTCAGTTAAGAATTTATTTTGTTTGTCTTTTTAATAAGGGATTTTCTAATGCTTAACGTATAATTATTGTAATATCATAAATTTGTAACTTAATAATTGTGTTATTTAACGACTTTATTTATCGTTTCGTCTTATAATATTCTGTTCTTCAGTACGCCACCATACTGCATAGTATTTTGTTGAATTTTATGCATTCACTTATGTTGCCACATCAGGATAATCCCGAGTTTTGCTTCCAAATGTTTAATGTAATTGTGATCCCCCTTTGTGGCTTTTAGTCCTTCTTTTTTTATTTCTTAAAAATTCTAAATGTAAAACAAATGAAATTATCGGACTGAAAAATAGAATTATTTTTCATATTATTAATATCTACCTCACTGAAACAGACAAATACCAATGACATTGAAAACAGTATATATTACAAATTCACACCACTAATAACAGCTAAAAGCAATTAAATGCACGAAGTTATGAATTGGATTTGGGTCCTGTTCACTGTATAGCAAATCGAAAGCAAAATAAGGAGAAGCAGAGCTTGCTGTCAACAAGTCAAGTCATGACTAGTGCTTATGTTACAGTGTCAAGGAAAATTTAATAAAATTATTGTTTATAAAATTCTAAAAATATTTATTAATTCTTATATACATTACTGCTTAATAGATCCTAGAAAAAATACAAAGAAGATAAAACTAATTTCGGATTTGTAGCTATGAATTGTATACCCGTGCAACGTTTATACTTATTGATTTTAGAATGATAGTGACAATTTCTTTTCAAAATGTCTCCACATCGTGTGTCACGAAGGATAAAAATGTCACGAAGGATAAAAATGTCACGAAGGATATAAATATTTCATAACTTTGTTCAATTCTTATTATCAACTTCAGTGAGATGCATAAGTAGAGGGACAGGCACGTTACGCTCAACATTTACGTATTACTACGAACAGATAGAAAATTGAAGTAAAATTAATTGAATAACTGAATATTCGTGTCAAACATATGTTTAGCTACCCAAACATTTGATATTTCTGTACAATACCGTTCGGTTTGATGACTGATAACCTTGTGTCAATATAAATGAATGTAAAAAAAAAATTCAACTTCATCCTTTTTTAAATAAATAATGCAAGACTTACGACCTCTTACGGAGTCAATCCTGTTTTGCGTACCACTTACAAATATTTAAAAAATTGAATTAAATTACCATTGTTACAGTAAGGGATTGATTGGTGTACTTACGTTAATTTTGCATAATTAATCGCACGCCATTCCTACATCACCTAGATACATAGATGTAACCCAAGTGTTTACGTTATAACACACAAACGAGAAGTTTAATTATTTAATAGCAGGAGTATTTTCTGAAAGCAACCGATTCAAAGGAGGTGTCAATGTATCGTCATCTGTCAAATATATTTCTTTCCTCCTAGAATGGACTCTGAAGCAGGTTGATTTGGCCTTGGAAGGAAATGATTCACTCGACTCATAATTCTCTTATCAAACCATAAATATATTAAATGATTTTTTTCCTAATAATATNTTTTTATATTCGTCTGGTAATTAAAAATAATCAAATTGTATAGAATTAATTCCTTTATCAGCAGCTCAATTTCAAACTAAATTATTAATTTTCTCCCTGTCTTCTTACGAGGCAATGCAGTGATGCAAACGTCCGAATTGGTTTTTGTGAACTCTCAATAGACAGGAAATTACTTCCAAATGAATAATTTGAAATCTTTTTAATTGACGCAACTCCCCTGCGGAAATGCACTCATGTGTAATTCCGAATGGTAGCTTTTGGAATTAAAATCGGAATTTTAAAAGCGAATTATAATAGTGATGTAGATGCGGTTAGAGTTGACGTTATTGCTTGTATAGATAGAGCAGATTTCTTTAAGGTGAATTGATTGTATCAGGATCAAAACATTGTTTTACTTCAGGAAGATAAAATATGTACTATAAGTTTTAAACGCCGAAAAATGATTAAATACTTATTAAGATTTTTTATTTTTATTTTTATTTTGAAACGTTAAATATACAACCCTATTAATTTTCACGATTGGAAATTAGTTTCTTCGAATTTTCTGAGTCAGGAGAAATTGTAAAGTGTTTTTTTTTTCATTTATTTTGATAAATAATTCATCCCACTTTCAGTCCAGTCATTCTGGAGCTTTTCCAGTTTTTCCTTCTTCCCCCTACTACAATTTATATTAGGCATTTTACAGCATTATCTTCCTTTCAATTCGTCGCCTAAAATGTTAGTTTTATCAGTTTATGAATCAAGAGCATCTTATATCTGAATAACATATTCTTGAATTGATGTTATTTTAAATTTGTCCCGTTACTCGCGAACAAAAATAATTACATTTTCGGTGAAAGAACTTAGCAGGTATTAGCAGTGTCAGAGACGTATTGGTCGAGATGTTTCTGTGTAAATATTACCAACTTACTGATAATTGAAACTTCGTAAAAATGTGTAAAATGTCTATGAAAATACCAATTCGACCAATAATGAATGAAAATCAATATTATTATAGTATAGGAGTAAATAACGATCTCTAATTCCGTTGATATCTTATTTTACCCACAAGAACACCCAGCAGTAGTATTTACTCGGTTATTGTAGTGAGCGAATGTTCGTCGCACGTTCTCCTCTTCGCGTGGAATGGGAAGGGAAATACTGCGCAAACAATGACGCAGAAGTTCCCAACAGACTTACGTAGTTCATGGACTTGGTCTTAAGAGAGCGCGAAACACAAGGACCTGGCAAACTAGAACATGAATTGTATTAGAATGGGCACACATGGCATTTGTTACAGCTTGGAAACTTCAGATTTCAAGACGTGTTTCCTTCAAGTAGAGCTGGTGTATCCTCACGTAAAGAGATCGAATTAACCCAAATAATAACATTACATCTAAGATACTTCGTCTAGTTGTTTTATCAATGATCAGTTGAGGAAAGGAATGCGTAGAATGAGAATAAACTTCAAGGTCAATTTAAAAAATCAAGTAATTTTGCGTCGATTTCAGGAAAAAGGTGGAAGTAGGATAATTATTATTATTTATTTATTTTGAAAACATACTTGTGGAACATGGCCCTGTTCCTCAACCACTGTGTCATTGCAAGAGTTACTATTACTCCTTGATATTTTTCTTTCAAATATTTTACTTCATCCTGTTTTCTCCTCTTATTATTTTTTTTCTCAACACCATCCACTTTTGACCTTTTCACCTTGTTTTATATTCCCTTACTTTCATTTTCTTGTCTCGATTCATTCTTAGCTGCGTTCCATATTGAGACAATTGTGATAAGGTTCATAAATTCTGAGTACTATTTTCGTTTACTGTTAAATTGGCCAGTTACTCACACCAATTACTACTTATTTAATTGTGTCTCTATCGTTTTGAACTAGATTCCCCTCTCTCCTTCCAATATCCTGCATCCGTAGACAAGGTGATTTACATGTAATTAAGCATTATTTCAAAAAATTGGAATAGTGTTTGACAATAAATTTTGATAAACGTTTTGGATTAATATAAATATCAAGTAATTACCACTGAGTTGCAGGCTTGATATGCCAGACTTTCAATTCCGACAAGAACTCATGATTTTTCTTTTCATGCCTTGGAACGTACATTCAGCGAACAGTTTTAGAGTTCAAGTGAATAGGTTGACTGTATATTTAACGAGAGAGATATTATTACTCTATTTTTCTATGATTAAAGGTAAACAAAAACACGCATTTGAATGGTCAATACTAATGGGATATTGTGTAATATATCTCCAGTTTAACATACTATTTTGCTCATGATGCGTGTAAAACATTTCCCCAATTTTTCACTCCTATTCTTCCGTTACAATTGGATAATCGTGTTTTAGGATGTATAGGTAATACGAAATTGCGTATCCAAAGTTACCCAAATGTTCACAACTGGGAAAGAGGCTACAGAATAATTGTGAACAACTATTTTTGTGTTCAACGTATTTTAAAATTTACCTTCAATCAAACTGATAAAATGAAGGTTTTGTTTTAATAATCAAGAACCGAGTTGCGTTAATTAACGTGAAAGAAAACACTTTCATTTACTTTTTAAGATAAAGAACCATTATTATTTCAATTCCTGACGTGTACAAACATACACATGTAAGGAATAAAGAGGAATAAATTGTCTGCAATATGAGGGCGTTTAATCTTGAAATATTATCACGAGCAGACGTATATCAAACTAATTGAACATTATTGATATATTGTTAGATGAATTCGTACTTAAACATTTTTGATAAAAAAAACGTTTTTTTTTTTTCATTTTTGTGACTTTACAATTTGTGACTTTACAATTAAATGCTCTTCGTTTCTGCTCTACAGGTGATGATCGAATGCCGAAATTATAGAATGGGAAAGTCAATAGATGTAAAATTAAACCGTTTGAATTTCATTTTTTGGGATGAGAAGGTTTGAGATTTCTTATAGATTACTAATATGGATGAGGAAGTTGTGATATGTCTTTATAATGCGGGTCGGTAAATTTGGGGAAAGTCCAAGTTTGAAGTGAAAGGCTCCAGAGACATGAGGAAGACCGCAGGGGAAATTTTGAAGAGTTGATTTTTAATTGCTCTATTGTCCGCCCTTGGATGTTGACGAGCCCTAAAGCCCCACAAAAAAAAAAAAATCTATTGTCCGCAATTGTAGCTCTGTATTACGGTCCTATTTTAACGTTCCATTGCTCGATTATAATCTGTCTTCAAAACTCGTTTTGGAATGCAAGGATATTGTTTATTTGCATTTTTTATGCATAGCTACATATTGGACTCGCGTAAAGTAAGAATGGGAGAAACATATTGAGAGAGCGGATTCTATTTGTAGCTGTGATTTTCTGTGAATGATTGGATTTAGTTGGTGGAGTCTTCGATGTGCTTTATGTAGTATACTTGGGCCTCAGTTATATACACACACAAACACACACACACACACACACATA
>NNCF01139244.1:20314-41609 GCA_002313205.1 Laupala kohalensis
ATATAACACACACACACATATATATATATATATATATATATATATATATATATATATATATATATATATATATATATATAAATAATGTGTGTAATATACGTAATATGGATGGCAGACCGGGCATAGTGAATATTTTGCCTAGGGATTTGTTAGAGTATAGATGGATTATCCAGTTGTTAGTTCAGTTTTCAATAACATTCAAGGAGGTTTGTATGTTCTTTGTAAGATCATTTATTATATCTACATGCGATGAGAATATTGAGATAACAGCGAAGGCGACAAAAAAGTATTAAAGACGGTTGAAGAAAGCAATGATCCTTGAGGGACGCGTGCTGTAATTAAATTAACAATTATTGATAATAACAACTTTCCTAACTCAAGTCTGAGTGAATGGAAAATTATTCAGAAACACACAAAACCGTTTTCCAGTTTCAACCCACAAAAAATAATTAAGTACGCAAAGCAGGAAACCGAGAAGCAAATATGAAAAGAATGTTTTCATTATATTAACAAAAATATAAAACTTTCATTTGTTTAGATTTTTAGTATCAGACTCACTCATATGCGTGCATATTACGCTTGTTCTGAATTACAATATGTTTACAAAATCCCTAATTTACCGTATGTAAACTAAAAATATTCTTTATTTCCAATAAATAAATACTTTGTTCGAAACAATGTAAAAGTACGTTCAATAAAATTCTCAAATAAAAACCTTAAGCAATGATCTTCCAAATATTTGGATATCGGTGATGTGATAATAGTATTTATTTCAAGAACAATATTATAAATAAAATATGTGGTGTTGTCCACTAGTACAAACACTTGTTGAATATAGTTCTTATATACTTTATTTTTAATTTTTAAGATCTTTCAAAAGTCACAATATGACTAATTTTTCTCTTTTCCAATTTTAAAGTATACAAAGACTTTTATTTCCACAACCTTAATTCGTCTTCCGCTATGTAGAGTATTTAACGGGATCTGACAAAAATCTTATTTAGAGAACACTCAGTCAGGTTTTGACAACGTTCCACCAGTGTGTCGAGATACAGGATATTGATATCAGCGTTCTCGTAACACAATTTTCGGATAAACATGAAAGAAAAGTAATTATTTTACGATAAAGTATATTTAAGGAAGAATACAGAACATGACTCACAATAAATTTAATATGTTTTCTATTAAAAATGATATTTGTAGTTTTCATCATGTATGTTTTTGACTAATATTATTGAAAATACTTATCAAAGAAATATTCGTCCCTGTCCGTAAGACTTCCAGAATTTTCAAATCATGTGGAAAATAGATTCGCCAAAAATACTATGAATTGGTTTTCTTTTTGATGCTACTATGTTTCATTATTTAGTAAAAATAACATTGTGTGCACCGTAAAAATATAAGAGCAAGTAGTGGAAAAGTGTTTGGAATATTCCCTACTTGCAGTCCGGTGATTATGCGTTTAACTCTAGTTTCTGTACGTATTCTCGAATAGTCCAACGAAGGACCACGATAACGATTGTTAGCAAGACTCAGTTCTGTGTGAGTTTATGAACTGAACACACAGTGAATTTTTGAGGGAACAGAGTCCAGATAGAATCTAGATTGCTGTTTCCGAGTATTGCAACTGCGGTTGTTAGCTGCAGAGGGCGAACTTTTCAAACGCAGCTATATGAACTGAGAAGTAAAATTGAAAAGTTTTCTTGTCCCACCGGGAATTGAACATGGGAGGACTTGGTGACGAGCGAGCACATTTGTTTCTATCATTAAATGTATCATTTGTGTCTATATTGTAATGTATCACAACCTCATTTATGGGAGATTTTAAAGATTCATTAATATTTTACATTTCATTGGGACACATTGAGTTACAAATGTGATGTTAGAGTCAAAACTGAAAATGCATTGCATATATGTATTAAATTGTAATACTAATATTTTAAACATTACATGGAATATCTGATGTAACATTTTTTATAAATTTTTATGCAACATTTCTTAAGTATTCTTTCCTTTGTATTTTTATGTAACACATCTTATTTATTTTTTATGCAACTTTTCTTATGAACGTTATCAATTTGTGTAATTTAGTGTTATTTAGTTTCTAAGTTTTTGTATTATGTGTTCGGTACTAAGCCGTCATCCTAATTTTGTTTTTCTGGGTTTCCTTCGATTGCTTAAGATAAATGCCGGAATGATCCCTTGATTGCTACCCCGGAGTAAAGTAGAATTTATCATCCAATTTTAATTATAGTTATTCATGTATGTATTATGTTGTATTAATATTTTATTATTTCATATTATTGTATATGTATATTGTATGTATGCAAACAGTTGTCAGGCGGAAGACCAGGCCTGAAGGCCTGAGCGTCACCACGAAACAAAGTCATTTTATTATCATTATATTATTGATGATTATAACACATGTGTATTCTGAAGTGTTATTCGAGACAGAATAGTGCAGAAACATCAAAAGGTGATTAACATGAGAAGAGTCTTCTTTCAGTACCCTGAAATACTCATCCCAATTTGCTCTTGAAATTTTACTCTGTATCGTAATAAAATATTTTTTAAAAGTAATCATTTGGGAGAAAGAACATGATTATTTTTTCCAAATCCAACAGGACAATATAATTTACAAAAAAACAACAACAATATGCTGCATTTTTTGTCAATATTCCTTTTTAACGCTCTTAAAGTTAAGCTGTGGACTATGCATACAATGCCTTGGTATTTACTCTCAATGAACAGATTAATTGCAATTGTGTTGTTAAAATTAATAAATGAATAAAACGTTTAATTTTGAACACAACACGATTTCTTCTTAAATTTTGCTTATATTACTTACTGGAATAAAGTTAAAATATGATTGTATTACTTTAGCATTATTAGATTTGTTGTGTTGTTTTACTGTTTATATAATTGAGAAAGTTATTAAAGATATTAAAATACAATAGAATATTTCTTTAAGACATAAGAAAACCGTGTAAGAGCAACACTTACAGTGAACCACACCCTCAGATCCACTGAGCACATCGACCGAATTCTCAACCCATCCATCGCACATGGGCGTTGAAGCTTCTGTCCACAGCACTGCCCCTACCGACGAAGACAGACTTCACGGAGATGGAAGGACGAGACTCGTGAAGGAAGGACGAGGAAGAGACGGAGAAAGCTGGAGTAGACCCAAAATATGGAATGGTCGAAGATACTAAGGATACAAAAGGTTCAACCCTGTGGAGAGGGCAGGACTGAGTTCGTAAAGGCGGCAAATATAAGCCAAGGTTGACAGCTCTGAGCTGTAGACCGAGTCTCGCAGACTGCCTGGCAGAAGACGTG
The DNA here is from genome assembly GCA_002313205.1 of Laupala kohalensis. Lineage (NCBI taxonomy): Eukaryota > Metazoa > Arthropoda > Insecta > Orthoptera > Trigonidiidae > Laupala > Laupala kohalensis. The sequence continues at coordinate 23,654 of NNCF01139244.1, forward strand.
TTTGAGAGCGATTGTAAACGTGATATAATGGGTTGGTCAAAGTTGAAGATATTGATGGAGGTGTGGAGCGCTTAAAGGCTTACGACTGGCAAGTTGGACGGGTGTTGGTTGTTATTGGCGTGATCACGCTGGCATATGATGCGGCGGATATAACAACGAAGGTAATTTTCGTGGCTGTCGAATGGACGAGATATGCAGAGAGTAGAAAATGTAACTGCAAATATATAATGAAGCGAGAGAAGCGCATGAACAAGCTATAAGAGAGGCGAAAATCGATGGGAGACTTACAGACAAGGTGGTCAACACATATTTAGTTATTCTTGAGTACTTCAAAAGAAGTCTTTAAAACCTGTGAAAACCATTTACGGGAAATTATTTTCGTACAAATTTGAAAAATAATTTCTTTCTTTCTCATACTTCTTCACGTTTGGAGATAAATTAGATTCTTAGTTTTTAAATATTTCGTAAAAAATAAGAATACAAAATGTCAAGTGTCAATAATATTAACAATTCATACATAATACTTTTTTTTCTAGTACTAAAATGTCATACTTTATTAACAATATTATGTCGATGTGTGTTCCATTTCGTTTGTATGATGATAAATAGGGAAGAAAATAATTATTTATTAAATAGTGCCGTTCAGAAAACACAGTTATATTTACTAATTTTATGTAGATTTACTAATGTTGGAAAAGACTTTAAGACATGCCTCATCTACTTACATGTACGGAATATATAACATTCGTATTTATTAGGGGAATTTGCTAAATTATTTTAACCTGTAGTCAGAAAGGATGACATTGGTGTTATTCTTTTTACAATATTAAGTATATGTATGTTATGTATAATATAGAATTCTCTCCTCTCAATAATAATTAATCCAAAAATTTATAAAATGTAAATGTAATTTTGAAATACTGTATAATGACTAACAATTCTGCTCCATACTAGGATATTTCCAATATTGTTTTGATGGGTTGACGGGTCATTGATTGTGTTTTTTCATGTAAATAACAGATTAGTGAAGTGATGAGCAGCTGAATTAACAAATTTTATTCCATGACATTTATTCCTGGTCTCACGACACGTTTTGGGCAATGAGATCTAAAATCGCTCGGGACAAATTCTTCTGGTATTGCAAATGATTCATTATTTAGTGAAGGTTGATTTCACTACTGCATGAAAACGATCCCTTGTCAAATGCTTTATGGTCTCAATTATTTTTGACAGGAAGAAAATAATTAGACGATGTCACCATGCCGGCAATATGTCATGCTTGAATTTCTTGTATCGTGGAAGCGGAAATACTTAGGCACATATATACAGTAATTTCCATAAAAATAATTGTTTCAAAATCATTTCTAGTTATCACCATATCTTAACTGTATGTGAAAATCATCATTTCTATCCTATACATTTCTACCAATTGTCAAAAATGAGATATCATTACTAAGATTATTTTCTTGACTGTAAACAAACCGTAATATTGCACTTTGACTTTGTATTATTTCCTTATAAAATGATATAAAATCAAAATAAGTTTTGAATAATCGTAAGGTCTTGAACGGCCGTTCAAGTAGCACTATACGACGCGTGAAAGCACCGAAAGAGAGAAAATGGATGTAAAATAACATTAACCTTTTTTTCTCATTTGTATAGCTATTTCAGTTGCTGATCTATGCTTATGCAAAATATTTAACTTTATATCTGATGTAAGCTTATTTTGTCATATATTGTACTAAATATTTAATTGTAACAAAAATATAAGCAATTTCATATATTTCAAATCTTTCCTCTTGTTTCAATTGTAATATTTTCCCTCTCTAACTATGCATCCCAATTATTTGCTTAAGTCCAGGTAATAATTATTTCCTTTGGTAACTGTTTACTTCTATTGACATAACACAATGTACATCATAAAGGGAAATTTTTGATAAAAATTATCTTAGATTACGCGAGAGGTTTGTGTGTTCTGAATAATTTTGTTGCAGACCACTTTTCATATCGTTAAATAAATAATTTTTTGTACATAGCGGAAATTCATAAAATGTGGAAAATTGAATGTAAGTACCACTTTGTATCATAATATAAACTTAACGTTTATTTGGCATGGCTATTTGACAGACCGGAATAAAATGGCAGGTGCTACTTTCCGCTTCTGCTAGTTGTAGGTCAGCTTCACTCGGTTTAATGTTAAGTACGAACAAGATAAACTGAATATCAGGACAGTTATGAATATAATATGATAATATACAATGAAGTTACGTAACACACGTACAATTCTCTTCAAATATTGTTTATTTCTCACCAGACGCGTCAATTATTCAAGTATCACCTATTCTTGAAGTGATTTTTAAATGTTGTTATCTCGAAGAGGAAAAGGTTGCAGATGAAACAATCGAAATTTGTCAACACATCTTTTAATTTTCTGTATACTTGATTTGTGTGATTTGCTCCGTCCGATTAAGCAGAAAAGGAACTATAATTTTCTGATCTATTTATTAATGTATGTGATGTTGATTATCGTCAGTATGTTCGTAAAATCATTGAAACAGAGAACATATTGCCTTCAGTGTGTGCCCTGAGCAGATCCCGTGAGATAGGCAGTGTGCAGGTAAGCGCCTCCAATCAGCCTGCTGCCAACGCTAACAAGGCCCCCTAGACATCTGTCGCTGACCGAGAGACTTGGCTCGTTTATCTACGTCAGCCACCACCTGAGGAACGGAGAGGAAGTCGGTTCCTCAGCTCGCGTCTTATGCCCTCACATGATTCAGCAACTTGGAAACCAAACAACTGCTTTGAATTGATGCAAGCTTTCTCGGCGATCATTGTCAAAGTTCCAAACCTTTTCCGGGTAGTTTCCGCGTCGTCATATTTTAGGTACTCGACCTTTCGACGGCAATTGCAGCCGACATCTTCATGAGCTACATTTGAACTATTAAATTGTAACTCCTGAGGTTGTCGGTTGCCAATACCGACGAAACGTTGAGTATTTTAAATATGGTGACGTGGCTTAAAAACTCGGAGAAATGATGAAACAACAGCTTTATCTCTCGGATTTGCTTGGTTTCGTTGCGTAACTCGAAAATCGTTTCTGACGTAAGAATGAAGTAAATCCTTGTTCTCAATATGTTCTGTTCATAACAAAGGAGTTGTAGAAAACAATTTTCTGTTCTCTTCAACTGACGGAGATCGCGATGTAAAACTTTTCATACCTATTGCAACGATTCCTTCCCATAATTCAGATCTTTCAACTGAATAAATAATGTACTTAAATTAAACAGATAATAAAACGTTCACCAATTGATTTATATATTTATTTAGAAGACACCTTTTTATGTTTTAACTAGGTGATTACCCGGCGTGTTCCGGGATTCTTCTTAGACTTGCCTTTTACTCAAGCAAAATTAAAATCTATGTTGTAAGAACAAAATACTTTTACTTACCGGTTTTTAAAATATGTACGGCTCCCTATTTTTTCAAATTCAATAGAAAACTTGACTGTATACACTACATCATCACGAGAAAGCTCCTCACATTTTCGCTTCCTTGGCATTTCGCGGCTGCACCATTTCATTAAAATTCTTCTAAAATCTATACTATTTGTAGAAATTTTACGATTTAAATGCGTTTTTTTATCTTTGTTAAATACACAAAACAAATAACTCATTAAATATGACGATGATTCATTATTTCCTTTATAAATTACTCTCTTAAATTCAAGTATTTTAACACTTTTGTTAATAGCGTTTTATCGAGAATTTAGGTTGATTTTTTTTAGATAGAAATGTGCTGTCGCGGGATTTCTTGTAGTGCCCTCTGAGGCAAACAATATTGCAATTAATAGTTGTCATCTATCTCTGATTGTTTAGGCAGAGTAAGCAAATATAACTCTCTTTTTCCAGACTTTATCGACCTTTATTGTCAAAAAGTGTCCATCTTTAATATCACATATTTAAAAAATAAAAGTTAGCCTATGTTCATCCTGGACATCTAATTTATCTCCTTGCCAACTTTCATCACGTTCAGTTCAGTGATTTAATAGTGATCAAGTAACAAACAGACTGACACACTTTCACGTTACGCATTTATATATTAGTAAGTGTGGATTAAGAAGATTCAATATCACCTTTACTTGTTGCATTGATCACTAAAATGAAATAAAGATAAAAGTGATGTGTTTACCAAGCTTCATTAGAGCAAATTATAGTTGTTTGGGAATTATATTTTTGTATGACGCATTTAAAGTAACTCTTGAAAACAAATTAAGTTGGGCAAATCTTTATTTCAACTTTATTTACCAATATATCAGTACAAGTTGTTGACATAATGAATCAATTTTAAGGTCCAAACAGATTTTCCTTGTATACTATTGTTTTGTTCGATACGTAGTAATGCAGGAAAGGGAAATAAATTCTAAATAAAATAAAGTTAAATTTATTGCTTAGTGACAATAGGGTTTTTATGAATAACCTTATTGGTAGGTCTGCTTTCAAAAAACATTTAAAACATCAAATAAACTTTTACTAACAACGTATGTGGCAGTATCGCACAATAAATCTACGGAATGTAATACAAAAATGAAATGTTTACTTGTAACTCTTGCAGAAAATCTCTTGTATTTGAATTCTGAATCTCTTATCCCCGAGAAGAGTAACATAACTCAAATATTAGTGATTTAAATAATGAAGAATNGAAGAGTAACATAACTCAAATATTAGTGATTTAAATAATGAAGAATTTGTGTGCTTCAAAAGCACGCTCTACAATGTACAAACACCTCTCTCAACCGTGTTGGATGGCAGATTTATTTTCTAAAATTTGACACGAGTATAAATACTTGGGAAAAGGACTTTATAAAAATTACTTGAATATTTTATAGAACAATTGTGTTATAAATTTTATATAAAAGGTAAGGCGCATAATGTCAATATACCCTCGTTCCTAATGTAAATAGACAGTGGCGGACAATAGTTTGTCCTGAAATAATGTGATTTTTTCTTGAGTCTGAAATAGGGTGGCTTCACGTCTGACACGTAAATAAACTAACTACTGAGATTCATTTAATAAACATGCGCAATAAAACACAACATTATATTTGTGTAAGTTAAAACTCATGTTTATAATTATGAGGTTCGTTAACTGTATTTCACCAACGGAAAATTGCAGAAACCAAATGTCATGAATATTTCTAATAGAACTTCATTTAAATAGCTGGATGCTGTATTCATTATCTGTGATTGGGCTTTTTCTGGGTTGTGTGGTTTACAAACTCACATCCGCATGAGAATGTCATTAATTCATGATATTAAGATAAACAGTCGATTACTCTTGAATAATATTTTACACTTCCTACACGTGAATGTATATCAGGTTTTAATCGAAAATATATTTAAAAATAAAATGTATAATAGGTTTTCGATTGAATACGTGGTATGATTATTCGTTATGATACACAACATTGGCATTAGTTGTTACGTAAATAAATTATACTTTTCTTTCTAAATATACCAATTTGTTCAATTTCCTGTACATATTTTCTTCATTACCATCGATGATAACACAAAATAGCAACACAATATAAATATATTATTACAGTAGGAATGACCTTCATGATATTTTTTATCCAGTACTCCAATTAAAAGAAAATCGGAAAGAATTATCTTGCTTCAGGTGAATTTTTACTTATGTGTAGGTTCCAGTTTTTCTTACTGAAACAATGAAATATTTATCTCAATCCGCATCGATTTAACAATATTATCGTTTACGTACTAATTAAAAGAGATTGATCATAAATTAAAAAAATATTGATTTACCTTCTAATTCTTTCTGGAATCCATCAAAATGCATTTAATTAGTACATTTATAATTTTGAAACCATTAGATAAATTATTTGAGATAAAAATTTAATTGAAATATTAATATTGTTCATTTTTTATTATTATGCGTAGAGTTTTATGTAGAGAGAACGTGAAAAAAACAGTGGCATTAAAAATACAAAATAAAAACAATAGGTGACTGAGCATGCGTAACTGTTTGAGTAATTTGATGACAGCATAGACATCTCCACTATACGATTGGTCAGTAGTTTATCTGTTGTCGAACAAAAAATAAAGTATCTCGACAAATAACGCCCACCTTCCTTGAAGTACAATATTTTCTGGATATGATGTTAAAGTGGAATACAAAGTTTGATAGAAAAAATTGAAATAATTTTATGAGTTGAAAAAAAACAACTAATTGTGAGGTGTAATATAATCCATAACTTTCACATCAGTAACAACTTTTTGAAATGTTGTTTTGGGTGTTATTAAATATATAGCGTTTATTACTCTCTGTTCGATAAATAAAGTGCTGGGCGCAAAATAAGTTCATATTGATTATAAATCTTATAAAAATAAAAGTTACCCACCTTTATTAGAATACAAAGGGAATTTAACAAATGACAATTAAACGTAAGAAATATCAAACTTTTTACCACACGTAACGTAAATTGAAACTTCTTTTCTTACAATTTTTTATAAGTTCAGCATTTTCTTTTCTTAAAAAATAGCACAATGATTGGAATTTTGTATTTAAAAACAGATTGCCAGAGAGGTCCTAAGATCCTAGGCAACGGGCGTCACTGGCAATGTGGGGGTACAAGCTGCATTCGATCTAGTGTATTCCAATGGGTGTTTACTATGAGTGCGTGTGCTTTGAAGAAAGTCAAACGAATAAAAGTATATTTTCTGTAGTGTGCATGTTCTTTACAGTATCATTTAATTACCGAGCTTACCTTAATTCAAGTTATCATCGGTGATTTTTGTATTTAGACAGGAAATAGAAGATTTGAACTAATTTCCTTTTTGTATCAAAACCCATGAATATTTCATTCACGCATTAAAAATTAGGGAAGAGGGGGCACAAGTGGATAGTTCTTACTTTTTATTATTTTAAATTTGTACAAAGAAGTTAATATAGTGGATTTTGAATTTAATTATTATTGTAGTTGCTTAGATAAGAAAATGTACACCATATTTTTCGGAATATTTTCAAAACTTATATTTATCCAAGATTTAATACTTTATGCCAGAACTACAGTTGTAGACGCACCTTTAATTTTGGGGAACGAATTGTGGATGAGCAAAAATATCATAGAGACATTCTTTTGCGCAGTTATTGAAGTGCTGAAGTATACTTAACCTGTAGGAAGAATGTTAATTTTACTTTCTGTCTTTGTTAAGTGAAAAGTTCTGTCTTTGAAAACGTCACTTAATACCTATCGTCACGTGACAGGTTAGACCAGCTAAGAAAAATAATTTAAAAATGTAAGGCTAACTTGATTTTCATGTAAAAACATTATTATAATTCATTTGGACCAGGTACTCCAATTGGAATACTGGTGCTTCCGGTAGGCTGAAGACGCATGTTAAAACAGAACATCCGGAACGTTGAAAATGTTCAAAGAATCAAGACGATGGATAATCCATACTTACTAACATATAATTGCGTAACGTGAATGTGTGTGTCTGCCTGTTTGCTACTTGATTACGACTAAACTACTGAACCGATCGTGATGAAATTTGGCAAGAAGGTTGTTTAGATGTCTAGGATGAACATAGACTAACTTTTATGTTTAAATTGTGTGATAAGAAAGAAAAATATTAGTTATTGACAACAAATGTCGATAAAATTGAAAAAAAAAGAAAGTTATATTGACTAACGTTGCTTAAACAGTTAGATATAGGAGATAAAAATGAATGACAATATTGTGTGCCTTAAAGAGAGTTCTATTAAAAAATCCGCGACAGCATATGTCTATCTACAAAAGGTAACCTAATTTTCGATAAAACATTATTAAAAATAGAAGTGTTAAAACACTTCATTTTAAGAGAATAATTTAAAAAGAAAAAACATGCTTCATCAAATTTAATGAATTATTTGTTTTGTACATTTAACAAAATTTTAAAAAAAGTCTTTAAATCGAAAACTTTCGACGAATAGTTTTAAAAGTCTTTATGAAATGGTGCAGCCGCGTCATACCTCTGAAGCGTATATTCGACCGGCGCGGTTCCCACGAGATAATTTAGTGTATACAGTCGTTTTGTATCAAATTTGTATATTATTTGCGTTATGAATTTGAGAAATTAGGATATTATACTTATGTTTTTAAAAACCAGTAAGTAAAAGTATTTTAATCTTACAATATTGATATATTTTATTTTCTCCTGAGTATAAGAAGATAAGTCTAAGAAAAAACCTGGGCAACGTCGGGTATTCAGCTAGTGTCCGTATAAATTTTGATAAAACTGAGAAGAAAAACAACACTGGCTAATGCATTTCAAGCCATGTCTCTTTGAATCTTGATGTTTCTTCGAAAGGTCGACACTATTCTATTTTATGAACATAATATTAGGGCTTCGAAGCTGATATGCGAGTCATAAATCTGCACTATAAATCATAAATAAATTAGTGGGCTTATTATTATTGCTTGGATTGATGGTAACTAACTTAATTTAATTTTTTTAGGGAAATACAACAGGACTACGTCAAGAAATATTGTTAGTAGGAGACTAAATATATTTGCAACAATATTAAGTTCAGTATATGACCAAACGTTGATTAAACAAAAAATAAAAATAAATACTACACTGCATGTGCTCCACAAGTAGTTTGAAGATATTTTCCTCCAGAACTTATTTTAGTTTAAGGAATTTGTTATTTATTCATAAATTCTTTAATGTTAAGTTTTGATGCTAATACCTTACGTTATATAACCAAAATAGAACAACATAATTTCTTCAGGTTAAAATGAACAAAATCTTCTGAAGTTTGAACTATTAAACCATAAATATATTTTATCTAAATAATTATCAGTTTGATATAACCAAAATTTTATTGGAATGNCCCACAAGTAGTTTGAAGATATTTTCCTCCAGAACTTATTTTAGTTTAAGGTATTTGTTATTTATTCATAAATTCTTTAATGTTAAGTTTTGATGCTAATACCTTACGTTATATAACCAAAATAGAACAAAATAATTTCTTCAGGTTAAAATGAACAAATCTTCTGAAGTTTGAACTATTAAACCATAAATATATTTTATCTAAATAATTATCAGTTTGATATAACCAAAATTTTATTGGAATGGGCAACACGTTAAAAGTGTCTTATGTACGACGTTTTGGTGAAATCGGTTTGCAGAGTGACGGGATATTTAACAGTCCACATGGGCATGCCTCTCTTTCCTGAGCAATAAAATAAGTATCCTTTGAAGTTTACAATATACGTAATTTCTGTTAAAACTATCAGAACGATTATATATTGGAAATGTCACCATCACTAGTATACCCCAACATTTGTATATTCTCTAAATTCTATCAAAGACAGTGTCTTTGGAGCAATTCTTGAGAAAATAATCCCGAAATATATACATTTCGGTGCTTATAATTCTTGTTCACCTAGAGTAGTATTGAATACAATATTTTTTTCACAATGATGACTTGAAAACGAGTGTTTCACAAAATTAAACTATTTAAGTTCAGTGTGATTCTATGTGGAGTAGGACAAAAATTTTGTTATGCGCGCGGATGTATAGAGAGACACAAGCATACAATATCTATTCCTTGTAAAAGAACAGACCATTTGTTTCCTTGTGAAAACCCGGCGTGAGGATTTTATTCATTATTCGAAAAATTCAATAAAACATAGAAACTATAATAAAGAATATTTATCTTAGCTTAAACAAAAACATTCGTTCCATTGGAAGTGAGCGATTTACTTACTTTAGTACTTTGAAGCGTATAATTGTAATAACAGAATTAATTCCTTGATTGAAATCAATATCCCCGTTCTGTTTTCTCCCGTACTCCTCCTTTGCAGCAAACAAACAATATAATTCGAATTAAATTATACCATTATTCCTGTGGATTTTCGTTTTCTTACTAAAAAAATAAGAAGAATACACCCTTTTTAAAACCCTTACGTGCTTAGAAAATACTTTTCTAAGATACCATAAAAGCCAAGAAAAAGTAATTTGAAGATTCATCACTTTCCTCTCTTCATCATTCCCTCAATGACATTTCTTTGAGAGAACAATTTCCTTGTTGCTTGAATTTCCCTCGACCTTCGCAGCAAACAGCGCCTCATGAGACTTCCATCGGTTTCGCATCCCGTCGTTCTGTCCTCCGACCCCCAACCCTAACCCCGCTCCGGTTTCTTTTTCCTCGGATGACGCAGCTAATTGCTCTGCTCGTTACCCGCACCACCTGTCGTCGCGTCCCCGCCGAAGATCACCAGGGGCTACCATGCGCGCTTTGATCCTGCTAAATGGACTGGCAGGTTTTAATGCCGAAATCAATCGATAGAGTGCCCTAGCATCGCAGTATCCACGAGGCGCAGCATCTGGATGTGAAGGAATGGAGATGTTGTTTAGATTACGATCTAATCGTGATGCTTCTGGTTACGATGATGTAGTTAATAACGATTGAAAATTGGCTTAATTAACACCCAATACGGGAATGGTCAGCATAAATAGTTTTGACTCTTTTAACCATAACAGTTTTCACAGTGTTCATATTATTTGCGAATTTATTAAAGTTTTTGAATCAGTGGTTTTAATAATGAATATAGTACATTTTCTGAACTTTGATTCACATTTCAACTTTTAAGATATTATCATTATAAATTAATTGGGAGAAGTGCGCAAACTAAAGAACTTTATTATTTACGTACAATAAATAATTAAGTTAAAATAAAATATTTGAGCAATATAAAGGTAACTGAACAATTTATTATTATTTTATTATTAACAATTTATAATTATTTTCTCCGACTTTTTCTTGTTTACGGCTAGTGATATCGGCTAAGAATGATGATAGGAATATATTTTCGGATTCATGTTCTTCTGTACATGGATTTCTGAAAACCTTCATAAATACATAAATAAAAATAAATTGTTTCTATTGCTGTATTTGACAAAAATACTTAATAAAACTTTCAAGCCTCTGTCTTATTGTTGGTTATAGTCGTCAAGATAGTCATTTTCGGTAAGATTTCATAGTTAAATCGTATAGGGAACGTTATTTACTCATTATACATAGTTATGGCGTCTAAATAATCTCCCAAAGAATAACCGTTTTGTCATCAATTTTAAGTCCTCCCCCCCTCTAAAAAAAAAAGAAAAACAATCAAACGAACAAAACCATCTGACTCACCATGTGAGAATCTCCTGATGTTTTGTCTCAGTGTTGTGGCAACGTACTCGTGTTTTTAATCAATTTATTGTGAGATCTTAAACACTTGAAAAAGGTTGTTTACAGGACTGTGCACCGTTACGACAACGTGTGCAGATACTTTCCCTGTTATAAGAGGAATAAACGCAACACTTGTAAGCATGAGGAATAGAAGAAAAACCTCCTTTTGTGGAGAAAGTTTTTACTTCAAATCACTGAAATTAGAATCAAAATCTTTTAACAACATATCTCCAGACTCAATGGTTTGAAAATCATAATTTTATTAAAACCTCTGTAAAAATGGGATATAATTGATTTAATTAATAAAACTGAAACCATTAGATTGCGAATAACAATACTAGCTCGCTACCAAAAATAAGCTTTATAAAAAAATAAACACTACAATAAATGTCAAATAGAACGTGTAAATACTAGAAAACAATTACATTAATGAATTTGGATTAATTTATCGATGAGAAATTAACCTTTCTTATCTTATCTCAATTTTTATAGTATTGACATTGATTATAAATATGTCATTATTAAAAAGTTATTGAGAAAGCATGGGTATATATTAAAAGATAAAATTGATGCCTTATACGAAGAGGAAAATGACACATTATACGATTTTATTGATAACGAATTTTTGTATATTTACCAAACATCAAGATTAAACTGTCGTTATCCTTTCAATCTTCAATAAACTTAGTGATATGCCTTTGATTTTCAAGCATGTTCAGATGTACAGATACTTAATTGGCATTATATATGAAGTAATATAATCAAATCTGAAAGAAGGTAGGAAGAAAATTGTTAAACAAAGGAAACTATTAAATCAAGGAAACTGCTCTGAATTTGCTGTTATTCAATCTCAAAGCTTAAGTTAATTACGCAAAAATGTAGATACTGAAATAGTTTAGTATGGGCAGTAACTGAAGTAACTTTCAGCTTTCTCATTGTGAGCTGTACTACCGTATTTTAAATTCTGATAATAATATTATTAAGCATTTATAACCCTACCTTTAAGTCCAGACGCAATTCCCAGTGTGCGATACCGGGACTCCAAACCGTCGGAAGGAAATGTTAGCCACACCTCCAGTTTTCAGGTCAAGAAATTGTTGAGTTTTATCTTTGTGATCTCAAAGACATAGCTTGGAATAGGATAATTTAACCTTTCAATTATCTTGAGCTGAGCGAAGAGTTATTGAATACTTTTGGTGGGTTCCATCATATACTCGTAAAATTCTACTTTGATATTTACTGACTAGTTTTGTTTATATTCCTTGGGAAAACTTATATATATTCTGTTTCAGCGCATAAACTCAGGAATCTTCAAAAATGATACGTTTGGTCTCCAGATAGTTCTAAACATTGAGATAGTATAATACCTCTTGGTAAATTTTTTTATTGTAATAATTTTCCTAATGAAAGAAAAATAGTGTTTATAGTCAAAATAGTGAAACGCTTTCTGTGAAGGTTTAAAATGAAAATTACTTAGCAAATATTTCATATAAACGGAAAATCTGTGTGTCTTCTAATTGAGTGAACCTAGCTTCCTATCCTTCTGCTATGCTTCGAATGTGTGTCGTATGTGGGTTAGAAAATTATGATTTATCTTTAGTACATAATTTTTAACGCTTATCATGAATTATCATGAAATTAAGTAATTGAACTAAGTTTTGAAGTACTTTCTTTCAAATTGTTGGTTGTAAAGTCAAGTCAAGTCGACGCCCACATTTGTTTAAAATGGAAGTTGATAACTAACCGGAGCTTGAAAGAGACTGGATTTTGTGACATTATATTAATTTTAAAATAAGTGTTGTGAATATTTCTGGGTCCATTAAGTAATAGTTCTTTTTCGGTTATAATAAAATCAAAGAAAGTAATCAAAGAAAATTGTTATACTCAAACTTCATCAACATTGTAAATTATATATAAAATGTACATATCCTGCTTTTCTTGCACTTTTACTGCAAGTATGTTATTATTGTTCTATATTATTAAGTTGTGTGGTACTCTTGTATCGCCGGATATTGCACGGATTTAATCATATATGCGTCTGTGAGCGTGGTTCTGTGGATAAAAAAAAGTGAGTAGAGCACTGAGCTGCTGGCTGGATGGTCGAAGTTCGATTCCCGGTGTAATTTGTATCACATCTCAACGTCCAAACCGATTCCTAGGTTTCATGTAAAACGATTACTGAGTATATCCTGGAGTCAAACTAGTCGATGCGAGATACTGGCAACATCGACTCCTCGTAACACCTGGTAATTGGAGAGCTATACCCTCCGTGAACCCCTTGGGTAAGGAGCCATGGGTACAGAACCGTCGGGGCCTGTTGTGGGACGATTTGACTATTGGCATCTGAAAGAGAACTAATTGCTCATTCTGTAATGTCACCTGACACAGTGATAATTCTTAAGGCACACATTCAACATCGCACACAATGTAATAGACAAGCATATATTTCTAACTCTTTTAAAGTTATTTATGACTGACATGCTCTTGTAGGCTCAAAATCCACCTTAAGTTACAAGAGCTTATAAATGGCTTGAGTGACATAAGAATCTGAAATCGCTTTGCGTAAAAAGCTATACGGCAACCAAACTTCAGCAGGTAAAAATAGGTATTTCATTATCAAGAAAAATTCATCCTACTTTCGTGATATAACAATATAATAACCATACAAACTCATAAGGATATTTTATATAAAGTTACAATTTGTATATGTGTGAGTGAGTTTCAAAGAGAGGAGTTATGTCCTAGACATGTCAACAATCTTAGAATACTTTAATGCGAGTAAATTAGTCTTTAACTAAATATAGCTGTGAAATATTCTCATGTTCATGTTATGATAAAAAAAGATTTTGTACATCCTGTATTAAATAGCGAAGTCTTAATTTACGGGGGTGCGCTTATTTCTCCCCAAAAATGTATTAACAAAATTAGCTGATTACCTGGCGTTGTCCGTAATTTTTTTACTCGTTGTACCAACGAACCTACTCTCTGGAAGCCTTGCAGGTGTCGTGGGCTCTTGCGTTACATCGGCTCCAGCGAGCGGTCTGGGCCAACAAGAGACGACATTTAATACGGTTGGATGGAGAGGAGGAGGCGGGGTCAGTCTCCACAGTGAAACGCCATTCGTGGGTAATACGTGTTTAATACTCAATAATTACGAGGTTCGAAGGCAGACGGTATCGGCGTCGTTGTGAGTGGTTCTAGAGCGGACGCTCATGACGTAGCCAGATCGGTGGTCATGCCAGCGGTTCTCTGCGGGTTGGCCGGACAGAGCCACAGAGCGGCGTACGGTGACGTCGTGACGGCAAGATGATACGGCAAAATGAGAGTGAACGTGTCTTCTTACGAGACTTTTATATTCTATTTAGTCCGCATCACGGTACCCTACTAAACTCGATACCACCTGCCAACGTATCTGACCTCAATCCGAAAGTGCATATGTGAGCTTCACAACACTGGTCTAATTTTTGCTTCCGATGCAAGAACCAACTGCGGCAGCGCGGTTTGCACTATTTCATTAAAACGCTAGTAAAATCTAACCCATTCGTCCAAACTTTACAATTTAAAGATTTTTTATCTTTGTTAAATGTATAAAACAATAAACCCCTTAAATTTGATGAAGATTGATTTTTTTCATATTAAATTCCTCACTTAAATTGAAGAATTTTAACACTTGTTTTTCCGATAACTAAAATTAACCTTAGTAGATATACATATGCTGTCGCAGACATTTTTTGTAGAACTCTTCGAGGCAAACAATATTGAAGCCACTCATAGTTGTCGTCTATCTCTACCCGTTTAGGCAGCGTAAGTGAATATGGCCGAGATTTTCCCCCGATTTCATCGACATTTTATTTTCAACTTCATCTTTTATGTCTCTTTTTATACATTTAAAATATAAAAGTTAGCTTATGTTCATCCTGGACATCTTTACTATTTCCTGACTGAATTTCATCACGATGGATTGTTTTGTTTAGTCGTGATTAAGTAACAAACAGACAGGCACGCTTTCGCATTACGCATTTATATATTAGTGTGGATATAAGTTGACGATATTTTATATACATGAAGTACTCTCCTTACAACAGGCAGACCCCCCCCCAAACAAAAGCTCTCAGCCCTCTGCCTACGTGACTAACCTCTAATCAAAACTCTTTTGGCTAATTTATTAATATGTAATTTAGATATTTCAAAAGGTCATTCTCTCATAGTTAATCCCGATTTCCGCTGATGTAGCTTTCAACAATTGCCCAGAAGGCATGAAATGTAAGACTGTGGAAAACACGGTAAAAGATAGATAATCGAGTCGTCGACGATATCAACATCGCACTGAAGCGAGGGCTGCCCGGAGGTCTGCTCTATGCTCGGGTGCGTTTTTGGGTCACGCTGAGTGGGTGATCTGTTGTGACTGACCAGCCCAAGCGTTATGCCTGCGATTTAACTTAGTCCAATTATTAACGACCTGCCAATCTCTTGGTAGGATATTGCTGCTCTCGCTCTTGTAGATTGTTCGTTAAGTCGATTTGCAATGGAGGCATTCGGATGAGGTCCCTTGGGGACAGACTGGAGAGCAAACTTGGTTTTCGAGTGATGGGAATTTCCTGTTGTTGAGAAGGGTTGTTTACGTCGAGCCGAATTAGATCAGCAGTTTAGCATGTAATTTAAGAAATTTACTAACCTTTTATGATTCTAATATAGATATTAATTCAATTCAACTTAATTTTAATTGATATAACTAAAATTCTTTATTACCCTTATTAATTATACGCAGTAACTACTTTTTTGACATTAAAAGTATTAATAATATTTATTTTTATCAATTTTCTAGTAAAGTAACGCAAAATTTTATCATAACCCTCGTTATATATAAAATGAATTATTGCAGTTTTTTATAAATTAATATGTGACATGGTTCTGTTTGTTACAAATAATATTTTCACGAGTTAATTTTAGAATTAATACGCTTATAAAAATTGTGATGATAAATTCATAAGAAAATGAACCAAACTAATAATAATAAATTTAATAAATTTATTGTCAAAAAACAGTACAAACTGCGTATGACCACGTGGAGGGAAAAAAACTAATTTACTCTCCGGAAGCAAGCAAGGGACCATCCCATCAATTCCGATCAACAAATCATTTGGTAAAAAATAGATTAAACATTATCACTTAAAGGAAGAGATCGATCTACATCAGAACGATGTTATAGGAAAGTAAATAAAATAATTAATAGTTTCGTTTGTGTGATGAAACATTTTTGGATCACTTTTTACCAATCTTTTACTCTCAAACTATAACTATATTCAACTAATAAATGCTAGTCAGATTTACTTCAGTTTTAGATTAAGGGAAAAGTTGCTCGAAGTGACATTTCTCAGAAATGATTATTATAAAAAATTACTCGTAAATACGTTTAATTGCTATTATGAACGGAGAGTTTCCTGGTAAATTCCCTCTTTTTGATACAGTGAGATATAAATCTGTGATAACCTCATGATAAAAACTTTTCGCGAATCTTGTACACTGGCGTTCTTGAAGATCGTAGATAGATACTAAAAGAGTCAGCGGTAGTGGTTACAGAGAGTGACGTCACTCTACTCTCCCACGCTCGATACGCATCTCCTCCCGCTATAATCGTTCACCCTATGACGCCCACCAAACTCGCCACCCAGTCCACACGTCGGTGTCGCCTAGTTTAATCTCCAGCGATGCAGGAGTGGGTGTGATGTCAGGGGTGAGGTCGGGGTGGGATCGGAGACTCTGACAGAGGATCGATGACGCTCACATTCCCTTGTCCTCGCTTCCAAAGCCATCCTCACCAACTGCACGACTATCCTCTTCAGCAGCGTTCTCGCGTTCATCTTAGCTATTGCCATCTTCGTACCTCACTCTTTCATATATAAGCTTTTCTACAGTCTTCTTGCTCTCGTCCCCATCTGTCCTCACTTCTCCGACTTACCACGGCCAACTGACGAATTGCTCTAAGATTTTCTAGATTTCGTATTATAGACAACGTCTTATCATCGAAATTATGAATTCTCTCAAGATACTGTACGGAGACAATAATTAATTAAGATTATTAAATTGTTCCTAGAATTCAAAACGATATGCATTAATTAATACTTGATTGTGACTTTTATTTCTGTAAAAAGTCATATCAAATTCTTCGATGGTTTGTTGAAAAATTGGAAATATTTCTAATTTCTGCACACAGAAAAACACACATTTCTTATTTTACGACTATTTACAACAATTCTTTTACAAAAATTATTTCTCTCGGAGTGTTTCTAATATGATCAGTATTGCTGCGTGACAACAAAATACATCTCTGTGTTATCAACTATTCTTCTTTTTTTTCTTACGAGTTGTAAGAGTAATTTGCACATAATCCAGAGAGACGTTTTCTGTATGACCATATGAAAGCCAAGAAATTCTTATAGGTATTTTATTTAAACTTTTAGTGTTATCGCAATACAAATCTACAAGTATATATAGTATGCAAACATTAATATTGTACGGTCAAACTTCCAGAATTTCTAAAGAAAGAAACAATTTTTGATCTAAAACATGTTAGAGGGATACAGTAGCATCCTCGAATTTTTCTCGAATTATAGTACACCATACATGCTTGGAAATGGATTGATGAGAACCCGACAGTGTTGGAAACCAATGGAATAAACCTGGATTGGGAACATTAATTTATTAGCACGTAAAT